>APFE030609315.1:725-12657 GCA_000404065.3 Pinus taeda | reverse complement strand
AAATTCATTGCTTCATTTACAATTCAAATTTTCCAACTGTGAGCCTAAACACAGTACTAACAGCGGCATAATAGTATTAACATGCAGTACACTGGCATGATCCTTGTTATAAGTGAACAGTGTAAATATTCATTGCTTCATTTACAATTCAAATTTGCCAACTGTGAGCCTAAACAGAATACTAACAACGGCATAATAGTATTAACATGCAGTACACTAGCATGATTCTCGTTATAAGCTAACATAGTGGAAATAAACACACATGCACATAAATTCTGTGCCATTACTCAACGAGGAATCATACATGTAGGATTCGTGAGATTGTCAACGGTCTAATTTCACTGACACCAACATATTTCACATGCAACATGTTAATGGAATTAACAACATAATAGAAAGACATTCCACAAAGTAATAGATTCAAGCACCTATATGTACTTAACTCTACTGGTAAGGAGTGATTTACCACCTCATTGTAGGAATCAGGTAAAGCTTCCACTTCCATTCTAGATCATCATACAATGCGGGAGAATGAACCCTACAGGGCTTTGATCTCACCTAGCCCACCCATTGCTCATGTTATAGTCAATCTGCATACCATTGAGTACTCTAGGGCTGCATCTAGCAATTAATTAGTGATGCTACTCTTTTCCACTTAATACGAAGAAGAGGTTCTATTTCTTTGCACTTATCTATACACAAGTGAAGTGCACCAAATTCCACAATTGTAGGAGTCTAGTAGGGATTCCACCTCCAAGCCAAATCATCATACCATCAAGGTGAAGGAAGCTCCTACTAGTCTCTAGTCTCACCTCGTTTAATCCATTTCTCTCATGTCATAGCCAATTTTCTTATCACTGAGCTTTTCCATGAACAACAATATAAGGTTGTAAGTTTAATGGTGATTTGTTCAGCTGTTGTGAGCATTATACCTATGGATTTTCTTTTAGAACCATCCATTTCCTTTCATACTCTATAGCAAGTCCCCAACTTCCATAATACCTATGGATAATACCTATGTATTTTCTTTTAAAACCATCCATTTCCTTTCATACTCTATAGCAAGTCCCCAACTTCCATAGACTCTTCCCAATCACAAGCGCTTAGGATACCTTGCCATTTGCAAACATTCTAGTGGTAATAGCTATGGGATTCATACAAACTTCTCCACAACCAATGAGAAGGAAGTCCCATGGGAAAATGGATAAATGAATGGCTATTATACATAATGCCCCATAAATATCAAAAAGAGATCTTTCATTACATGAGCACTACTCTCCTCTTAAGGATTTGACAAATTGTACTTCAACACATTTACAAGTGAAAGATTGTGATGGGAAAATCTTTGTAAGGAAGCAAACCCTAACATGTAATACTTCTCAAAAGATACATGTCAAGGTCAAATCATTCATGCATCCCCTTTTCTCTATTGTGGTATTGTGGTCTCTTTCTTACTTCTTCAAACAACCTTTTTGTTGGATATTATACCCTAGCCATGAGATTCATATAGATTTCTCTACTACCAATGAAAAGGAACTCCCACAGGAGAGAATGGATGAATCATTGACAATTATACATATGGACCTTTTATTACACGGGCTCTCTATTAGAAATGAAAACAATATGAGAGATATAAATCATACATAGGCAAATGATACCCTAAAAGCCCCAATTAGGAAAAAACAAACAACAATATATCTATTAATATCATATGGCTTAAATGTAGCCATGCCTTGACATAAAAGTAGCTATGCTGACAAACATCCTAACCTTCTGCTCAACTCAAGCACATTACAATGAAGGATCCTTGAGCCTTTTAAAGGATCCATAACATGTAATCCATGGGCTCTAATACCATGGGCCACCAAAACCATGTGCCCAAAAATTGCATGCTCTCCTCTCCTATTCACAAGCCTAACTAGGTCTTACAACTGTATGGTCATTTACAATTTTCGTCTTCAAAGTATTGTTTTTGTGGGTATGTTATTGCTGTCATGGCAATAATGTCACCATTCTCTTCCTTCTATACACTTGCTCACATCAAGTGCTCTCGTTACCCAATCTCGCTTCAGTGGTAGCATCTCGCCTTATTGGACCTTTAGCCAAGTGCTCTCCACTTTAAATATGGTTTTTGTGGTTGCATCTTACCTTGTTGGACCTATGACTAGGTGCTTTCCACTTCAAATATGGTTTTTGTTATTGCATCTCACTCTGTTGGCCCTTTCTCTTATAATGCTTATGTTACAATCTCCTTGCATACTCTCTCATCAATAATAATTTCACAATGGATCCACACATGCTTCTCATTTTGTGTACTCCATGTTCAAGTCCACATTGTCCTATGACCTCAATGCTAACATTTGCAACCAACATCTCCTTCTCTAGGCCACGATCCCTTGGATTTGATACCATTGATATTGATTAAAACAATATGAGAAATGATGATAAAAATCACATACATAACAACAACCCATACAAACCATGCACACCATGATTAACCTTGAAAACCCCAATTGGGGAAAAGCCAATTAACAATAGATCTATTATTATTATATAGCTTAAATGTAGCCTTGCCTTGACTTAAAAGCAACCAAGCCACAACTAACATCTTGGCTAGGCCAAGTGAACCCACCGCTCAACTCAAGCACATTAGAATGAAGAATTCCCATGTAATCCATGGGCTCTAATACCAAAAGCCACTAAAATCATGTGCTTGAAACCACCATTGTGGACCTAACAACTTTGACTCTTTCAGTTAGTCATGATTACCTTGCTCCCCTTTGAAGGATATTACAAATTGTAGTTGGACACATACACAAATGAAAGGTTGATGGGCAAAGCTTTGTAAGGAAGCAAAGTGTAAAATGTAGTCTTCCCAAAAGGCAAGTGTTAATGTCAAATCACCCATGCATCCACTTGTCTGTTTGTTACTTCTTAAAACAATCTTCTTGTTGGATATTATAATATTGTGATTTTTTCTTTCTATTCATGTTTTACATAAACATAAGCACATCGTGGAAAAATGACTCATGCAATCACTTCTCAGGCCTTGGCCTTGAACTTTGTAGTAGAAATATTTACAATGTTTATTTTTTATGTTATTAAAAAATGAGGTCATTATAACTTAGACCACATGGCTTGATTCTTGTCATTTAATAACACAACATACAAATCATACAAAATTTATTACATTATAATTTGTGGGTCAAAATTGGAACATTGAGTTCCCCATCCCCATCCCTTTGGAATAATGTTGCACATCATACAAATTATACAAAATTTATCACTTTATAATATGAGGGTTAAAATTGGGACATTGCATTCCTTGTTCCTTTCTAATAATGTTGTTTTTTGTGAAGATTCTTTGTAGTATGAGACAATGCCTACATTCTCATTCCACATTGGCAATGCCATTCTCTCCATTGCAATTTTCTTTGTTGATTAGCTTCAACAACAATGTAGAACTCATTTCACCATCTTGAGATGCCTTCAAGGTCTAGCATTTTTGTAGATATTTGTGGTAATGGAAAGCATATTTGTCATAGTTCAATGCAACAATTATTTTATCCATAGGAAATCATTCAAAATTCACAATCAAAGTGCATGTATTCATGACAAAAGATACAATATACCCATATATATTGTCTTTTTAATCAAGCCAGCTATTGTCAATATACCCATATATATTGTCTTTTTAATCAAGCCAGCGATTGTCAGGAATCTCACACAATAAATTTATATAAATCCCTTTTTTCTTGTAGTCCGTCCCCTTGACAGGTTCATGCATCCCCTTCTCTACTTGGGTCATCCATAATTTCCCAAGGTTTTCACATGTAGGAAAAGCACAAACTTCCAAAGTTTCATTGATAGGGGCATTATATTGGCAACTCCAAAAACAATCATTATCTCAAGGTGATCTAGTTATAATAGGGATCTAGTGTCATGAGGATAGTTTCTTCACATGTTTTAGACATCCATAATCTCACTCTTATCACAAAGTTCATACAATTACCATGATACTCTTAACATAATTTCAAACATAATTTTGAATATCGTAGATAAAAAACAAATTTAACAACTATGAGACCCCTTTCAAAATGTTGGTCATTACATGTGGTATTAACAAGAGTTCATTATGGACTTGTTCTCATGGCTACCTTGAAGACATCTCTACTTGCAATTTGTCCTTGATGGATATTTTGACCAAACAAAATGTGAATATTCATGCATACAATATTTTCACTGTGATTCAAAATGGAATTTGATGGCCAAATTGGTCATCATGTATCATTTTGGTCATTAATTATAATTAAAAGTCTAATCAACCATCATCAAACATGAAGAAATTTGTAAAATATGTAATCATCAATAATTCAAGTACTTCTAGATATTAACATTTTGATTTACAATGATATATCATTCATCACATTTGTAGTTTTATCACCTTCATGTGTTTTCACATTGCAACCATCATATACAAAGGATTTATTTCAACATCATCATATGTACAAATCATTATGTATGCATGTCCATAAGTATATACATTCTCCAAATTTGTTCAATGCACACTTGCATTTATTTAATGAAACCATCACTTCTTTGACTTTTTGGACACTTTCCTCTTAAGCCAAACATACCACAAGGACTGATCATTTTCCATTCTTTACCCAATAGTCTCTTAAGAGTTCCTCCCCTTAAGTGATCTTTAATGTAGGCAAAAAGTTTATGATTCAAGTCACTAACACAAGTGGGGATACTAACAGATACAGGTGCAACAATTTAGGCTTTCCCCAACTCTAACAACAACATGGTCTTACACATGATTGTCTCACATTATATTCTTTTCCAAATCATAGGAATGAAGGTTTACCTACCTTGGTCATGCTAATCAACTCAACACAAAATTTATCACATGGATGTATTAAGTTTTAATAATTTCACCTATGAAGTGACTCCTTCCTAGCCTCACTTTGGTATCAATCACATGTATGCATTTATATATTATTAACAAATCAATGCTGATATCAAACATGGTGGAAGAAATTCCTATCTCAATTCCTATAATTCCACATGTAATATTAACATGGTTTATCATAATTGTATTGTTGTCATCAACATTTTTGATGTTACTTATTTGTTGGTGCCTTGTAGGAGCTTATAACATCCCTTCATTGACCACTTGAATATAAGTATTTTTTTGTCTTCTACTAATTCTTGTAAAGTCAATTGTATTATGCGACAATATCATCAACATCTTCAATCATCTACTCAACTATTCTTGACTACACGACTCACAACATCCTAAATTTAGCCAATATATAACAACATACATGCTCATACTTTTCTATATGCACACTATTACATAATTATCCTTTGTAAATATTTGTGCATATACATTCCACCATATTTTATTTTTGCATTTATCAACATTCATATGCTTTAATTATTAGCATAATGTTGCATTCCTTATCCCACATAAGTAGCACAATAAATATGTGTTAGGGAATTATCAGTTTTAACTTCTTTGCATTGAAAATGAGTTAAAATGGATCTAAAAAGAAAAATCATGCTTGTTGAGTTAGATATTCAAAAATCAATAGAATTTTAAATTTTTTTAGTCTTTTCAATCCATATAAAAGTAAAGAATAACTATATATCATGTTTTCATTTAGCTACATAAACATACACACTTCACACAAATATACATATATCTTAATTAAGATTTGATAAATATTTTCGAATATAATAAATATCATGAAATACTAATATGATTTTTTATTATTTATTATTATTATTCTTTTGTTTTTAATAATAATAATTATATATTATTTTTATATTATTAAATTATATTAAAAGTTTTTAGTTATTATATGTATATATTATTATATTATACTTTTTTGATTAATAAGATTTTGTTATAATATTAGTAATTTATATTTAAGAATAAATTATTTATACACTGTTTTTATATTATTAAATCATTATAAAATTATTTAGTTTATGTTTAACATTTTTGTAAGAATTGACTTTCAATAAGTGCTATACAATCATTCCTTTCAACCACTAAAATAAATCAATTGACATATATTAATAATATATTATTTATTGTACTTCTATTGTTATTATATATTAATATATTACTTTTTAATATGGAGATAGATTTCTATTGAAATTGGGCTCCTACAATTTTAATTTAATTATAAATAATTATTAGGTGGATGGTAGGGATTTAACTTCCATAGAATATTTTAAAATATTCTTAGTAATATACACAAATCAAAGGTTGAGATTTATGTCCAAAGTAGTTATGACCTTTTTCCCCTTTTAAATAAATTCATTAATTTTGAAAAAAATCATTTGAACAAGTGTCATATGAATTGACTTATATCTTTTTTGGGCACGTGGTATTGATAAACCATCATATTGTAACAAAACAAAAAGCTTACTTACAAACTAAGCATCTCATGATAAAATGGAGGTAATCTTTATGGTTAATAAATTTGTTACATGTTTTTAAATGTATATATGTTTAACTTATATATTGATTCTTTTTATCATTAATAATAATAAATATAGTTATATGACTGCCCTAGTTATATGATATTTAAAGAATTAGTTGATGCTTTGCTCATGCAAGTGTGCACAGTAATGAACTTTTCATTATTATCTTTAACTTTCACCTCATAATAATAGATTAACCTTAAAGCTTACATGGTAGTGTGATGTGGCCTACATGGCTACTTCTTTTGTTTTTCTTAAAGAAGCCTTTTTTTTTTTGACTAATGCTACTTATCATAAGTTTACTTCACATTTCAAAATATATCATTAACTATAATATTCTCACTCAAACAACAATTTATGACTCACATACATAAAAACTAAATTTCATATTTTTGAAAACATATAACTTTCTACAAACCAAATGGAGTTAGGTGACAACAACTCTCTAATTATTGTAATTAGATGGATAGTAATTCCCAACATTTGATGCTATTCCATTTATAAAAAAAATTGTATCCTTGTCCTTATGTTACATTTGAACTTTATCAAATTCTATTTTTTTTTTTTTTGATTTTTTTTTTTTTTTTTAAACGCAGTTCTATTTATTAGTTCCCAATACATTAAAGTGTCACATTTCTTTAATTGTCACATTTCTTTAATTTTTGCTTCCAACCAAATTTAAATTTAAGCTAATTATTCACTCTAACCTCAACCTTCAACCTAAAATAACTTTCTTTCCACTTCCATTTCAAAAAAACACATTTGGCCAACATAAGTGTGGGTGCTTCCACCTTGGTTTGCTTACTTTCCTTTCACATCTAAGTATAACTTAGGACCACCATCCTCTTAACATGCTAGAAATACTATTTCCTTTCTACTATAATCACCCTACATTAAACATTCCACTCAAATTACCCAACTCCATCGTTCTATTGAGGCTTATGTGACCCATATTAAGTTTATGAGAGATTTTCCGGCATAAATCATAAGATATTTCATTTGTTGACGCGTTTCGAACCAGCTAGTGTGGTTCATCGTTAGGACAAGTTGAATGAGCAGACCAGGGTTTTCATGTTAAATAGATAGAGTAGACACTCCAATGACTGAATTCCTAGACCAGGTAACGACTATCTAGATAACGGCTAAATTTGGTATGACCATTATATAATTAAAAATATAACCTAGGTAAGTTAGATTCTTATTAAAATAAGAGTAAATGGATACTTTTTAACCAATTATAATTATGAATATATGTTTTAAAAATAAATTATAACCTAAAATAATTTAGGTTAATAGTTAGTTATAAAAATTATTATTAAATATATAAATATGCATAAATATCCATATATAATATTATTCACTTATAAGTCAAAGGGATTATTCCACAAACTAATAAATATTAATAATCTACTAAATTAATTTTAAATTTTAAATAATAGTTATTTAAATAAGTCAGAATACTAGAGTATTTAAATTATAATTATGATATTAGAAATATATAAATAAATTATAAAATGAATTAATTTAAATTAAAAGTAAGTTATCCAAGATGTTAAATTTAAATATTAGAAAAGTTAGTTAAAAGTTATAAATGCTAGGGTAATATATAAAAAGCAAGTTATATAATTTTTTAATTTTAATTAAAATGAGTGACAATTTATTAATAGTTCTATATATTAAGATAAACTGATTAAAAATAAAATAAAAGAATTCCAATTCATTAGTTATTTAAAAGTTAGTTAACTATATAAATAATAGAGTCATATAAGGGTTAAAAAGACATTTTTTAATAGATAAAAATAAACAAAGAATAATTTCAAGCTCAATTACTTGAAGTTAATAGCAAGAATAAGTACTACAACAAAACCTTAAACTAGAAAAACCTCAAGGAACAAGGACCCAATAAATAGGAAACCAGGGGAAAAAATAAAAAAGACAAAGTGAGAAAACAAAGGGAAGGGAAGGCAGGAAGACCACGACTAGGAGGAGAGGGCTGGAACCCAGCAACTACTGACCTTCCAGCCATCCTCCCTGTTGAGATTGTTCCGCCTTTTTTCAATCTCAAGCGCTTCCCTAAATTTTCGATGATGGAATTGGGACACTTTGGCAATAACATTAGCCTCCTCAATGCAGACATGATGATTGGTTTTCTCGACATGCTCTGCTAAAGCGGAAGACTTTGCTCTCCTATGCTTAAGGTCAGCTGCGTGCTCACTAATCCTCTAATTAATGGAGCGACCAGTCTCACCAATATAGGGGGTCCCACAGGAACAAGGAATAATATAAACCCCTTTCATGTCCTTGGGGTCGATGGGATCCTTCACCGATCTGAGGGACTTACGAATGGTATTGAGAGGTCTAAAGGTCGAGGGGACATTATGCTTCTTAAGAATCCTTGCAATTTTGTCCGTAGTTCCTTGAACATACGGAATATGGACCCCGGGAATCCTCTCCTTCTTATCTCTTTTAGTTATCGAATTCTTAGCTGCTAAGAGGAAAGCCTTATGTCCCAAGCGCCTACTATAACCGTTCTCAACAAAGACATTAAGGAGATGGGAATTCTCATCCTCGACGCTCTTATCATTGGAGATTCTTAAGGCACGAGTGGCAAGGGTGTTGAGAACCCCCAACTTCTGAGCAGGGAAATGGTGGGAACTAGCATGAAGATATTGCTCCATATGAGTTTTCTTACGAAACACCCGGTGGGAGAGGGAACCATCACTATTCTTAGAGATAAGAATATCTAGGAAAGGGAGGCAGCCATCGACTTCCTGATCCTTGGTGAACTTAATGGCAAAGGATTGACTATTGAGATGTTCGAAGAAGAGGTCTAACTCCTCTTGGCCATGAGACCAGATGACATTAGTGTCATCCACATTATCTTTTCCAAAGTTTAGGCAGGAGACGGGCTGAGTTAAGAGCCTTGGATTCAAAGTCCTCCATAAAAAGATTCGCAACAACAAGGGAAAGGGGTGAGCCCATGGAAACCCCACAGGTTTGCTCAAAGAACTCACCTTCAAAACAGAAAAAGGTCGACGTGAGGCAGATCTCAACTAACCGAGTGGTATCAGGATCGGTTAGACAGTAGATTACTTCCATAGCCTCATTTATAGGTACGAAAGTGTACAGGGAAACCACATCAAAACTAACTAGAATGTCATCAGAGTCTAGTTTAATGTCCTTGAGCTCCTCAATAAACGAAGCGGAGTCTTTAACGAAGGACCCTGTACGACCAACTAAGGGTTTAATCTTCAAGGCAAGGAACTTCGCCAGAAGATAGGTAGGACCCCCAATGGTGTTGACAATGGGCCTAAGGGGAGCTCCTTCCTTATGAATTTTAGGGAGACCATAGATTCGAGGAGTAATAGGACTGCTCTCAATGAGTTTACATTCTAGGGGACCCGCTGGGCTACTGGACTTGATGGCAAGGGCCACATTCCTGGAGATCTTCTTCAACGGGTTTTTGGGAAGCTTCCTATAGCTCCCACTATTATGAAGATGCTCCAACATTTTATTGCGGTAGTCTTCCTTGTTAAGAATGACTACAACCCCACCTTTGTCAGCTTTCAAAACAACAATATCTTTGTTTTGATTCAAGGATTTTAGGGCTTCAAATTCGTCCATGCTAAGATTTCTCTTAGGAGGCTTAGCTCTCCTAAGGACAACAGCACAATCCTGCCTAATAGTGTTTTTAATACTATCAGGTAAACCACGAATCCCACATTCTATGTCACAAATAATGTCATCAATCGGGATCTTCTTGGGGGCCAAGGCAAAATTTAAACCTTTGCCTAAAACCCTAAAAACAGAAGGGGGAAAGGAGAAACTAGACAAGTTGATAATAAATCTCCCATAGCTTTAGCTAAATCAGATGTTGCATCAGTGGACTGTGTTTATGCTATAATGGTTGATGCAATAGAATTTCCTGCTGTTGAAGTACTGCAATGAATGTCGTTGTTATGGGAATAGCTGCTAATACATTAGCTTGTTGTTCTTTTTCTTTTAATAAAGTCTACAACTCAGTCTCCGTCTTTTGTATTTGAAAATTCTGTTCAATTGTGATCTTGAACATGTTTTCTTTCTCCTTTTCCAATTCTATAACTTCTTTAGTTTGTGGATCCTCTGTAGTAGGGAGTTTAAGCTGCTTCCTTAATGCTAAGATATTAACATTTTTTCTCTTGATCATTTTTTTAGCTGCTTTCACATCACTAGGATCATATCCTAACTTAATCACTAGATCTTCTAAAGATTTAATCTTAGTCTCCTTAGCCAGAGATGATATTTTTTTTCCAAATTTAACAATGACTGAATATTATTTAATGAAACTTGCAGCTTGGATGCTGCCGTAACTGAGTTAGTCAGAGTGGAATAAATCATTTCTCCAACTTGCTTGTGTAAATCAATCCAGTCAATAGAATGAATTTGTTTAGTATCAAAAGCAAAAATAGATTTCTTATAATATTCAACAGTCCTAGGGAATGTGTTAGGCCCCTATACTACTAGTGTAACCCCTTATTGTTATTAGTACAACCCACTTATTATATTGATGTACCCATGTAGTGCCCATATTGTTACTATTGTGCCCCATAGAAGCCCTCTATTATTATTATTGTGCCCTTACATTATTATTGTTATGTCGGCTCTGGTTATGTTATGACCCCTTAGACTCCTATATATAGAAAGGAGGTCTTTTCATTTGTATCATCCAAGAATTGTTCATTTATGTAATGTAAAGGAGGTTGCCCCCTCGAAGAGGCTGAATTATAAGGCGCTGATCTATCTTTTCTTGAGCTGGTTTCATAACATTTGGTATCAGAGCTTTGGATTCTAGGGTTTCGCTGCTCCAAACAGGTCATCGTGGAATTTTCACTATAACTTTTTTTCTGTGACGTTTCAGAAGTCGCAAAAAAAACCCATTTGATAAGAATTGGCGCTGAACGTTGGGTCCGAATTTTAGAGCTTTTTGCGCGATATTGTTGGAGATATGATCTGAGGAAGCTGGCCTTTTTGCAGACTCCTGAATTACACTCAAAACAGGTGACCTGGGGGAAAATCATCATAACTCTCTCTCTGAGCATCGGATTGGAATTTCATAAGAAGATACAGAAAGAGGACGGACTGTAGTTTCTTTTATGAATTTTTCAGATCCAAAGGTCAACAAAGTGACACGTGGCACGTCGTACAAGTTCGCCCTACTGAATTAGTCTATAATCAGGTCACTGTGGGAGATTTGACATAACTCTTCATTGGAGAATCCAATTTGGGTTAGACTAGTGCCATTGGAAAGAGGACACAGAGGACTACTACAGGTCATATTTTCAGAGCTTAAAGATCTGAAAGTACAAAGTTACAGTCATTTCAAGATTGAGCTCCTAAAATCAAGAAAAAGCAAGATGAAGAAGTTTGATGGCAAGGATCCGGTAAATTGGAT
>APFE030609311.1:0-20049 GCA_000404065.3 Pinus taeda | reverse complement strand
ATTTTATAAATTTTTCTATAATTCTTACTTTGTTATACTCATGCTTTAATGGAATTATTGTTCACCTATTTTTATTATTATATCTATGCCTTATAATATACT
Organism: Pinus taeda; assembly: GCA_000404065.3. Classification (NCBI taxonomy): domain Eukaryota; kingdom Viridiplantae; phylum Streptophyta; class Pinopsida; order Pinales; family Pinaceae; genus Pinus; species Pinus taeda. Next base: position 19,947 of record APFE030609311.1, on the reverse strand, counting down.
TACTAAATTAGTTCAAGATGTTATTAATTAAAATCATACCTATATGTTTATTGTAATAAGATTAGATTCTCTTATTTTTATTTTTATTTTTAATTATATTCAAATTAAATTTACAATAGGCTTTTGGTTATTGTGTTAAAGTGTTAATATATTACTTATATATTTAGAATTTGGATATTTAAGTTTATGCTAATGGCTTATTTCTAAGGAAATTTTAATTAGAATATTAATTTCGTTTAATATAAAGTCAATTTATTGTAATAAGATTTGATTTTAAAATTGTGATTTTCTGTTTTATTTAATTATATTCTAATTAATTACAATTTAATAGTTTATGTTTGTAGAAGTGTAATATATTATTATACTAATATTTTCTTCTTGATTTTTATATGTCTATGTTGTTGGCTTATTGCTAATGTATTATAAATTGAATCTTGATTTTTCTTAATATAAAGCCATGATGCTATGATATAAACTAATTGTATCTACATGTTGCTTAATATTATTTCTATGGTTAGGATAGGGGTGGAGTTTGTTTATCATATGCTAGGGTCAAAGAGGGGAGGGGGCTCCAAAAATGGGTAAGGGGCTTAAAATTCCATGGTGGGGGGGGAGAGGGGAGATAGGGAAGGGTCAAAGAAGGGAGGGGGCTCCAAAAATGGGTAAGGGGCTTAAAATTCCATGGTGGGGGGGGAGAGGGGAGATAGGGAAATTTAAGAGGTGAGGGGTATGTGATAAGGAGGAAAAATTAGTGAAGGTTAGGGGACAGAGGACGGGCCTGATGAGGAAGAATGGTAAGTGTGATGTGAAAAGGAAAGCCTTCTATTCAATGGGTTTCAGAAGGGAAATCCAATTTCTGCTAACTTCTAAACCTCCATCCTTATTGAGGTTATGCGAGTGTTTGATGATTTCAAGTGCGTCCCGCACTTTACGTTTAAAATGATGCTTTGCAGTTGCAATGAATTTAGTGTCTTCAAGGCAGATGTGGTGTTTTCTCTTGCCTGCCTACTTGGTTAAGGCATAAGAATGAGTTCTCGGCGGGTCAGTCAAGATAAGGCTCAAAGAACATGGTGCAGATATCCGTAATGAGAGAACTTGTTCTTCAGCCTTAGTCGAGCATGCAGGAAAGACAAAACACCACATCTACCTTGAAGACACTAAAGTCATTGCAAATGAAAAGCATCATTTTAAATGTAAAGTGTGGCAGGCACTTGAAATCATCAAACACCTGCATAACCTCAATAGGGATGGAGGTTTGGAAGTTAGCAGAAATTGGATTTCCCTTCTCAAACCCATTGAATAAAAGGCTTTCCCTTTCACATCACCCTTACCATTCTTCTTCATCAGGCCCATCCTCTATCCCCTAACCTTCACTAATTTTTCCCCTTATCACATACCCCTGACCTCTTAAATTTCCCTATCACCCTCTCATCCCCCCTCCCCCACCATGGAATCTTAACCCCCTTACCCATTTTTGGAGCTCCCTTCCCTCTTTGACCCTAGCATATGATAAAAAAACTCCACCCCTATCCTAACCATAGAAATAATATTAAGCAACATGAAGATACAATTAGTTTATATCATAGCATCATGGCTTTATATTAAGAAAAATCAAGATTCAATTTATAATACATTAGCAATAAGACAACAACATAGACATATAAAAATCAAGAAGAAAATATTAGTATAATAATATATTACACTTCTACAAACATAAACTATTAAATTGTAATTAATTAGAATATAATGAAATAAAATAGAAAATCACAATTTTAAAATCAAATCTATTACAATAAATTGACTTTATATTAAACGAAATTAAGATTCTAATTAAAATTACCTTAGAAATAAGCCATTAACATAAACTTAAATATGCAAATTCTAAATATATTAAAGTAATATATTAACACTTTACACATAACCAAAAAACTATTGTAATTTAATTTGAATATAATTAAAATAAAGATAAAAATTAGAGAATCTAATCTTATAACAATAAACATATATGTATGGTTTTAATTAATAACATCTTGAACTAATTTAGTAAATATATTATAAGGCATAGATATAATAATAAAAATAGGTTAACAATAATTCCATTAAAGCATGATTATAACAAAGTAAGAATTATAGACAAAATTATAAAATTAAATAAATTAAATAATTTATTAATAACAAGATAATAACAAAAAATTAAAATAAAAATAAAAATCAAGCTTGAACTGGTCGGCTTCACAACTCACTTGATCATATTTATAGCTCTTGTTTTCTCTTCTTTGTAAATCAGTGCTGATGATGAGTCTTGCTCTAGACTCGAAGCATCGACAACGTAAAAATGTGTATGATTTTTTGTGTTAACACTTTCCCCCTTATTTATGAGGTTAAGAGAAAATGTATATCCAAAATACATCACGTTTTATATTCTGACGGAGAATATGATCAAAGTTTTGAGAGAGAGGATAACTTGTTATGGAGATGAGTAGGGAAACCCATTGACTGAGTATAAATGATAACCATGCTCTAAAAACAACCTAAAGAGTAAAAAAGTGTCTATACGAGGCATGCATGTACCATGCTCGTTATGATGACTAGTAATGAATTAATACAATCAGACAGGATATCGTTTTTTCCAGTCAACATTGTGGTGGTTGACATGTTGACAACTGATGATAATAAATGTTGATGCCCTCAAGGATGTTTCTTTGACAAATATACTGGATCTGGTTCCCCCATGCATAAGAAAGGTGAAGAACTATTGAATGCATTGTTGAGGTATGCATGGGTCTTTGACTTTGGGTACCTCCCCCATATCATGATGTAAACATTGTTGAATGAGGTTCTTAGTGATGCGAGGGTCTTTCACTAAATGAAAGAACTGAAATGGTCATTAAGTACGGTACCACCTTGACATGAAAACTCGTGTTGGTGTCTAATGTTAAGGGGACCAGTGAGATTAGTGTAAAATAGTGATTCCAATTGTGCCACCCGAGGATATCCCTTCAAGGGGGGAGTATCCAAGGTACTGCCTTGATCCTGGAATATGAGTGTTGAAGTCGATAGGAAAGAAGCGTTGACCGTTCGACATGCTGAGTTGGGGAATCTATATCAGGTGCAAATAGATTGTAATACTATGGGTTATACAAGGCATGATAATGAGAGCTGATGACATGAATGGATATGTAGAATTGGCTCGAGGTCAGAGCTATTATGAAAATGGCGGCAGTCAAAACAATTTTGTCGATAGCGATGGACATGGAGTCGGTAGGATTTCCAAGGTGGGTGTAAGTATGATGTGACTGGCACGAAAAGGGTAAGTGAATGTCAGGGTGATGTGCCAGCTCTAACCAAGGGTGACCAGAAACTTCCTCTAGGTAAAAATACATGAAAATATGGGTGGGAAGATTTTTCCTAAAAATATTTGTACACTTGCCAAAATAATATGAAGGTAGTTTGGATGTACAAACACAGAGATGGGTGCCCCATGAGAATGGTGACCTATATGGAGGTATGATGTTTTTGTTGAGGATGGGGACCCCATTGGTTGGTCTCCATGTTGGGTTGATGAGGTGGATGAAGTGACACAGATGGTATACTATAATATGGGTGAATGGTAGGCCGAATGTAGGACATAGTGGTGCATCCGTCTTGGTCTATCACAACATGTAAGGGGTGCCCCTGGAATGGGGTTGGTAGGAAATGAGTGAAGAAGAATGAGGTTAATCTTCAAGGCATGCAATCTGAAGTGGTTCCTGAGCTTGGATATATTGTAATGGATCCCTATAGTATGTGGGGTTCTATATCATGAGGTGATCCATGAGTGGGAGGCTCTATCAGCAAGTGTGGACATTTACCATATGCAAGGGGAGGTGATGGTAAATGTGTTCGAGATGATGGACCCTATAGTGCATTTAAGAGAAATGGGGTCAAGATATGAAAATATTTGTGGGAATCCTATCATGATGAGTGATGAATGATATCTTCTCTATTATAGCCACTGGGGCGTTGAACCTGGTAGAAAGTTTGTTGATGTGCCTGAAATTTAAAATCCAATACCTAAAGTGAAAACATCTTGTTTGATCATATAAATAACTTGAAAGTGACTGATTTAGATAAATTGAAAAACAAGAGAAGGCAAACATGAAGTGGTACTCTGAGTGCAAGGCAGGTCCAAAATGTTTTGGGTTGAAATGGAACGGAGGGTACCATGATGAAGATGATGTGGTTTTGATCCTTATGTCTCTAGCAATTTTGAAAATGGAGATCCTGAGCTCTTGTACCGAGCTTGAGAAGATGTTGAAAAGGGAAATATATAGCGAAAAGTGGGCCCAATTCCATGTCATTTTCACTTTCTATTTTGGGAGTCCAGAGCTGATCCAGGAGTTGTTTTTTGTCATTGCATTCAGCCAGTGTACCAGGGTAGTGTGTGGGGACAGTCATGTTAGAACATTGAACCTTAACTTTGTCAATTTTGTAGACTAGGTTAGGTAGGTTGTACAGGGGTGCCTTGTAGGACATTTTTTAGGGTTAAAAAACCTAAACTGCATAGGCGACTAAGTGACAGTGGCATGGTCTCCATTTGTTTCCAAGGGATTCATGCGGAGACTATGTAGGAAGGGGCCTGATAGTCGCACCATCAGTGTATCTGATTGGCTTGAAGCCACGGGGTCATTTATTTGGTATGGCACAAGTCAGCCTCCCCAGGCCGCATAATTCACATGTAGGTTTCAATTACAGATGCGTGGACGACGCATTTTCTCAATGCGTAGATGTGTGGATGGCGCGTTTTCTCAATGAGTAGATGCATGGACAATGAGTTTTCTCAGCGAGTAGATGCATGGGCCAGGTAATGGCATCACTATGAGTTATGTCATGATAGACATCTGCACTATGCATATGTTTGAGAAATAGATGTGCGTACTGTGCACCTGTGTTCTCCATAGCTGCAAGGTGTTTGAAAGAAATATTTTTTACAACCTAGGAGGATGATTTTTTCTTTGGTGTCCTTGATGGAAAGATGGGGATGCTCTGGAGAGAGTGAGATTGACAACCACTGCAATTAGTGGTTGCATAGGATTTTGTGGGTAGCAGGACATTGGCTCGTTGGGGGTTGTTGAAGTTCCTTCAGAACTCCCTCTTGAGATCGCACAATGAGTTCTTGCAATTTATGGTTCAATTATGGGATGTGGATCGAAAAATCTTCGTCATTTGAGGGTTTGATCTATCGATCAGTGTGATAGAGGATGTCTATTTTGTCACTGGTTTGGTACCTCGAGGAGAGGTTTTTCTATATCCCCTACCGGCTAGGTCGGTGAACATTTAGAAATGGGTAGAGGCTCATTATGGGCCCAACCCTATAAAGCATGGGTGTATTAGAGTATCATCTATCCTATATCTTACCAAGTGAGCAATGCTTTCCATGCTCATGCACTTGAGAGGTTCGATGGTTCCTCACCTAGTATCAAGGCCCACAGTTGAAGTACTGCAGAGGTTACAGGATTTTTTCATTTGGTTCAATTTCTAGTATAGGGGATGGTCTCCCAGTTGAAGAAGGTGTTGCAAGGATCGTCTCAAAGCTTTTACTATGCGAACAACTTGTGTAGCATCATATATGAGAGGATCGTGATGCTACGACCTTTTATAGTAGTGCCCCCAGGTTCGGCTATGGAGCCTAGGATGAGATGATGGGAGCCTGTGATTCCACAGGCTGGTGGAGGTGAAGCATGGCATTATTGGGATATCGAGGTGGAGGGTTGGTTTCTATCCAAGCCTCAGATGATTTTGGAGTTCCTGTATTGTGGAGTGGACTAATGGGTGATCCAAATATGGGGCTCCGCTCCAGTGATACTTGGGGGCCAATAGGTATGTGACATGTTTTATTTATGCTTTTCATCTATGCTTTATGATGCATTTTTTATATGATACCGATATCATGTATTTGTTGTTGAAGATGTGGGGTCGCATGGGCGACAACTTGCCTATTTGGTAGGTAATGATCCACAGAACATGAAGGTGGCTGGTGATCTTGTTGTGTGGTAGCAATGATGGGATGTCCTGGAGGAGGAGGGTCTTAAGAGGCCAATGTAGTGCTGACAACTTGGGATTGGTAGTCCCTCTAGTGATGGGACGATCTCATCTGCTGCTAGAGAGACAAAGAGACTTTGAGAGCATTCTGAGGTAGCAGAGGCTCAATCAACAGTTTTGGCAGCATGGCATCAAGACTATGAGGATGTATGGGTCCAAGCTGAGCCCTTAACGAGGGGGATTCCCAAGGATGGTTGGTAATGATTGGGGGATGTGGTGGTGGAGACACCGGTGGAGAGTGATTAGGCACACAAACCATTTCTTCGACACATCACGATAGCGGTGGCCACCACTGGTCTGATTTTGGCACCCGATGTAGAGATTGGTCCTCAGGAGAGGGGTGGACAGCCCCAAACCTAGATGTATATTATTGGATGTATGTACCTGGGAAAGCACCAATTATGACAATGTTCCCCTATTTTTTGGGACTTGTTTTTCTTGGCCATGAGCCAATATATGTACAACCATTTTTGTACTCATATATTTTTTGATATGTATATACGAGATGATACTTTTTGCGGCTCGTATGATGTGTCTTATATGTCTATACATTTGATGTATTTCTACATTTGCTTGAGATAGATATTATGTTTGTGGTTTATGTATATTGATGGTTAGATATATGTGATGCATGTCAGTCTAGGACTTGGTTGGCTATGCAGTCAACTATATGATTTTTATCTCTTGGTATATGTGTAAATGTGATATGTTCAAAAATTTGAGCTAACATTTGTGCATGCATATACTTCTAAAAAAGGTATGAATCACGAATGTGAAATGTCTTGTTCAGCTGTTATACAAGCAGCTGGGAATCAAGGAATACATGTAGGTGACATATACCTAAGTGTGAGGAATTGGCTAAGAGACCTATGACAACATCATATTCATCTTGATTATTGGTGTTTGACCTAATACAAAGTCCATTAAAGATACAAGATGCTCGGTCAGGAGAGTATATGGCCCAAGTTGTGGCAGCTAGGTTTTGCGACCATCAAGAAGCACCATCAACAAATTCGTTATGATAGGTCGGCGGATTATCCATCTGTGACACATGATGAGAGAGTGATTTTAGATTGGGTACATGATGAGGTGATCATCATAAAAAAATAACTCATGGTGCATACATGTGCATTCTAAGGCTACTCGAGCATTTTTATATGGGTGAAAGTTTTTGAGGTACAGACCATTGATGGGATTTTTTAGGCAAGTCCCATTGGCCTTTTACAAGATGTATGCCCCCTTGAGGAGGCAATGTTTGATAATGTATGGGCCCTTTCATAGTGTTTTGAACTTCCTAGGTCTTATCGCTTCTTGGGCAACATCATAGTGGAGACTAACTCACCTTCAATAAATTCCCGAGGGTGACGCTGCGATCGAATAAAGCTTTGCCCCTCTTTTTTTGTGCTTCATTATTTTGGACAGATTCTCATCGAATTTCACTGACAATCTCTAGTTGTACGAACATTTGTTCCAAAGGTTTGATGTCACTGAGAAGTTCGATGGCAGAGTGTAATGTAGGGATCTCACACTCAATGGTAAGTATAGCTTCGACCCCCATATACTAGTTCGAAAGGTGTGAACCCTATAGATGCCTTGACCTTTGTGTGGTATGCCCGCATGGATGAGAACACCATGTGGTGCCAAGTTGTTTTGTGATTGTTCACCATAAGTTACAACATATTTTTGAGAATCTTGTTGACAACTTCTACTTGACCGTTAGGCTGAGGGTAGTACGGGAAGAAAACTTGTGAGAGAAACCAAGGTGTTGGGATAGATCTTGAAATATTATGTTCCCAAAATGTTGACCATGGTCTGAAACCAACTCCTTGGGAACATCGAACAGTGTTATGAATGGTTTAAGAAAAACTGTGCGGTAGTTTTCGCGGTGTTATTATATGTGGGCATTTCTTCTGGCCATTTGGTGAAGTAGTCAACAAAAAGCACAATGTACTTGTGGTTTCCAGATGATGGGGGGTTACAATTCATGAAGTTGATACCCCATTTGTAGAGGGGGCCAGCCACGATGATTGGATGTAGGGGAGTGGGTTGTGATCACGCCTTATGAGCGTATCGTTGGCATCATTCACATCTTTTGACTACCTGTATGCAATCATGGAAAAGTGTGGCCCAAAAATAACCGACACAAAGGTTTTACTGGGTGGTGGCCATTTCTGAGAGGTGTTTGCCACAAGCCTCACTATGGAAATCATTTAGGCTTGCTCGACTTGTTGGTGAGTGAGGCACATATGAAGGATAGTGTCAATTCCTCATTGATAGAGGACATCCCCCAAAAGGAGGTAGCAAGGGGCCTAGTGGTGTATGCACCTTTGATGTCCACAGGTAAGCTGGGGTTTGAAATTTTGAGTTCATAAAAAGAGGAGGATATCTTCGTACCAGGGGTTGTCCATTAATACTAGAAATATATGTTCAATAGGAAGAGAGATATTAATGGGAGATCCTTGGGTCTCTGTTGGGATATACGTGATGAAATTAGCGAGGATGAGTGCCTTTTCTCATTTAGGAGAATTAAATTGTAGATCAAATACATGTAGAATAGCAATCAATTGAGCATATTTGTGGTTCATCATGCAATGAGTGAGAAGATATCAGTTAATAACTACTATTACGGTGGTGGTTCGAAGGATGATATAATGTCAAAGCTTTTGCATAGAATTTACTAGAGCTAAGGAAGTTTTTTCTTCTAGTTCATACTTCAATGTAGGCTTGGATAAGTTCTTACTGACGTAATAAATTATGTGTTCCTTGGTATCTGGTCCATAATGAACTAATACACCAGCAATGGCTACATATGATGTCGATAGATATAGGGTATAGTCTTTATTATGGTCGGGTGGGCTAATCAAAGGATCTTAATATAATGTGTCTTTTAAAGCTTCAAATGATTTTTGAGCCTGATCATCCCAATGGAAGGGAATATAGTAATGAGGGAGGTGCAAAAATCCTTGTGCACAAGTAGCATAATTAAGGACAAAGTGTTGTAAGAAATTGGCCTTACCCTACAAGCTTTGTAATAGTTTCAATATATTTGGAGGTGGTACTTCCTTAATGGCTCATACTTTGAGAGGGTAAACTCTAATACCTTGTTCTGAAACTATAAATCCAAGTAGTTTTTTGAAATTGACACAGAATACACACTTGAGAGGGTTCAAGCATAGGCTATATTGTCAACATCTTTGAAAGACCACACGGAGATCCTCCAAATGGTTAGCACACTTCTTGGATCGTACTATAAGGTCATCCAGATAGGCAAGAATAAGGTGAGCCAACACATGGAAGATGTAATTCATGGCCCACTGGAAGGTGGCGCCAACATTTTTAAGACCGAAAGGCATAACTTGGTATGCGAATGTACCCCAAGGGGTTGTGAATGCATTTTTGTACTAATCCATATGGCGAATTTGGATTTGGCTATACCCAAAGAACCCATCCATGAAGGATAGGGCCTCGTGATTGTTGCAAGCATTGATGACTTGGTCGATGAATGGTGTAGGGTAATTGTCTTTGGGACACTCTTTGTTCAAATCTCAAAAATCAGTACAAATGCAGATGGTGCCCTATTTTTTCATGATGGGTACATGGTTAGAAACTGAAGATGTGTAAGTGATAGGATAGATGAATCTAGCTTTGTGGACTTTATCAATTTCATGTTTGATTTCTTCTACCTTAGAAGGATGTAACTGGCATTGTTTCTACCTGATGGGATGGGTGTCAGGCCACATTTCAATATAGTGTTCCATAATGGTAGGACTAATGCTTGGCATTTGCAAGTAATCCCATGCAAGACTATCCCTGTATGCTTGCAACAAGGATGTGTATGTGATTATGTCCTCTGGAAAACATTCTACCCCCAGGAAGATCTCTTCGAATTTTCCAGGTTTGTTTGAAATATTTACCTTGATAGTAGGTAAAATATTTGACATGTTCCCTTCCTCAAATGCATTAGATGTTGGGATGGGATTTTTGAACCATTTGACCTTTCCTGGTGGTAGGAAATCTTTTCACTCTATGGAATAGATATTGTGGGTTGGTGTGCTAGTGGCTACAAACACTTTTTCGGGTGGAAAAAATGAATGATGGTGCATGGCGTCACATGGACATTTGGGTTCTGTCATGGCATTTAGAATATCTTGATCTGAGTGGAAAACATCATTTAGCTTTGACTTGGGTTGTGCTAGGTCTTCAGGTTGGGGTTTAGACCTGGTTGTGTTGGTTGAAAAGCAAGAATATGATTCGTTGGTTGATGCCGTAGAACCAATTTAGGTTGACAATGTGCAAACGGGATGGGTCTGCACCATCAATGGTGTTACCACTGGTGGGCTGGATTTTGCGATCTCGAAACCAAAATATAATGAGCAGACAACATGAATCATGGTTCTTACGGATGAGGAAATGAATCATATATGGTGTTGTGTGTCATCAGCATTAGGTGGTGGTAGAATTTCAGTTATGGTGGGTTGATAACAAGTGGGAGGAAGTTCTGACAGTCTTGTCGGTGCACAAGGGGAAAAAGTATCTTCTTCAATAGGATTTTGACATTGTATCCTAATTTTTTGAAATGTTTGTAACATATGACATGTCTCAGTGCTATGAGAGGTATTAGTGTAGATACTACACACCAAACTAGAACTAACCGAATAGATAGTGTGGGTGGCGATATTGCTCATAGTATGAGATGATGACGCCTAGTTGACATCATGAGATGGGACATCTTGGGGTAGTAACCATCTCTACATCTTAGTATTGGCGTGATGTGACTTCCTAGTTTGGGTTTGCCTCAATGTGATTGAGAGCAAATGAAATAATAATAGTGTGTGATTTTCTCTTGATTAGAGAGATAGATTTGTGGAATTTAGACCACTAAGTAAAATATTTCATTAAACTTACTCAATTAGTGGCATTTGTTTACCAATTGGTTGGGTTTATCACATATGGCACATGTGAGGGGTGATCATTTTTTCCAGACGACCTTAGATTGTTTTTTTCCTGATCTAGATTGGTGATGGTGGGAGGAGCTATAATAATGGGGACCTTGTTGAACTATTGGAGGCTATTTCTCCTTAAGTACACATAAAATGGACCTAGATGCTTCATTCCTAGGTGGTGTGGTGTGATCTGATGGTTTAGTATCTGACCCAACTAAATCAAAATTCTCATCCTAGCATATAACAAAACCAATCAAGATGGGGACAGTGTTACACATGGTGATTTCCTGTACAAATATGGCAAGTGTGACATATGTGCCTATTTCTAATGCTTTGAGAAATGTGGGTAACCATATACAAACAGTTAAATGCCATTAATTTAGGACATCGACTGATCAAATGATCTGGTTCATCACATAAAGTGCACGTGGTTGTTGGTAGGGATGTCGCTAGTCCAAGTTGCCTCTGATCATGGTGGGAATTCGATGGACCAGAAGAGGGATAGGAGCAAGAAGTTTCTTCCCTCGCGACGTAATTTTTTTTTTTATCCATCCTCTACTGGGAGTAATGGGGTATTGGTTTGGGTGAGTGTGCCTAACACATCTCGATATCGGGGGATTTTAGGGCAATGATGAGTGTAATGTCTGTGTTCCATGCATATGGAACATGCATGGTTGGTGTGCAATGCCTTATGATGTGTGGGTGTGCTATTTTCTCTAGCAAGGGAAGAGGGTTAAGTGGTTCTTTTGGGGCATGTAGAAGAGCTTTGAGCTTGTCTAACTCAAGGAACCTATTGGTGGGGTGCCCAACTATTTCACACAAAGAACAAGGTTGAGGGACCCTAGAGAAGGGAATGCTTATGCTTCCACCTTTTTAAATTTTTCCTTATCCCTTGCTTTGGCACCGACTAATTTCAGTGTAGGCACTGCTTATTGTGGTGTTCTATTCTAAGGAGGAATAGGATTGACGCATGATACAGTGATCCCTAAGCTTACTGGCATGGCATGAGGGGCCAAATACCAGATCGATATCTTTAGATCCATATGGGGCAATGAGAGTGTTGCGATGACTTGGTGCGACAAAAAACCAGGCAGGGGGAATAAGAAGGATGTTTGAGTGATGGAATATTGTAAGAAAGTAGGATAGGTAACAACAATGTTGTTGGTATCCAAAAATGGTTCTTGAGCTAGGGGGTGTTTAATGAAGTCATCATGCACATTGGTGCTCCCATGGTTGGAGAAATATCCTCTATCACGGAAGGATCTCCTGGGAATGTCCCTAGGAGTGTTGATGAATTAAATTGGCCTAGGATGAGTTCAGTATAAGTGGTGATCCATTCATGAGAAGATGAGACGAAAGGTAGCACACCATTGGTTGTAGGTATTGTCTTATTCTCATGATATGTGAACTGAGGTATTGTAATGATTTTTCTATCATAGGGGAACATTATCACCCTGAATAAAGATTAGGCAAACACTAACATTTTCTACATGTAGCTTCACCCCAGCAGGATATTGTAATCCAACTGAATGTCTAATACTTTGATATCTATTAGTAAGGTTTTGTCGACCATTTTTACTAGCATGCCTTAGTATAGGCCTACGGGGGCTAAAGGGTGCCCATCATATGCTCGAAGCGTGATTTTAGAAGGTTTGAGTTCGGGGGATCCCAATTTCTGCTAAACAAATTTGGACATAATACATGTGGATGCCCATTCGTCGAGAATGGAATGATGGATGGTGATGTTTTGGACTAAGATTGCAATTTGGAAAGAAATAGCTGATGGTAGTCATGGGGTAGCTTTATCTAAGTCAAAGACCATTAGGCAAGAATCGACCGAGTCAATTGCACCTATAAAGGAAAGTAAGGTTTTCTGTTGGGTTGGGCCTATTTGCAAGACCTCTAATTCTGACATAATTGATGGTGATTGCACTAAGTCGTCGAATATCTTGTAGCTATGAGTATCTTTTCAGTTATTTCCTACTCACCATAAAGGTCCTTTGACCATGTTTGGCATGGGTTCTATAGGAATTCGAGGAACAATCAATGACACTGTAAGTGTTGTCATGGTTGTGGTGGATGGGTTGGGTTCTAGGGGAGTTTCATAACTTCTATTTCATGTTTGTAGGAGAATATCTTCTCCTATCATGAAAATGTTGTGATTAGAATTATTATGGGGGGTCCCTCCATAAGGGTGTGGATGGGATGGTTGTTGTTGAGTGTTAACCACTCCCTAATGGGGGAAAGGTTTTTGTATTACTACAGTTTGTTTCCCTCCCCACTCCTTATTGTCTTATATACTTTTCAACTCAGGGAGTTGAGGATAATGATGGGTATAATGACCATATTCCTCGTAGATGGCATAACAATGATTAGTCTATAGATTTATATTCTTGTTTTTCTTCTATGGGTTTTTATTAGTTAGCCCTTGGTTTTGATTCTAGTTAGGGTTGCCTCTTTTCAATGCCCGCGGGGGTTGTTTCCGCCCTGTTCATGCTCTCCCTTTGGTTTGTTATTTGGTTTTTTTTTCTTAGTAACATTAGGTGGGGTAGATGGGTTTAGGTGAAAAGTCATGACATGGTTACCGGGGTCTTCTCCTTGTTTCCCTTTGAATTTTGGAATGTCCAAAGGGAGCTTGGTGGGAATGGCTAGCCAATTCTAGCTATAATCAATTGGGTTCATTAGCTAGCTTACTTAAATCTGATAGGTTTAAAGATGCTAAGAATGGGATCTTCTAGTTATCTGCCATCACAAAATGATTTTGGATAGCGATATGTAAAGGGATCCTCTGTGGGGAAGTGTTAGGGGAACTACCTTAGAGGGTGTCTTGTGGATTGTCCAGAGGAGTGGTATGTGGGCTCCCCAAAGGGTAGCATGTGGGGACCCTTATGGGGTCGTGAAGGGTGTGCTTTGATGGGGAGGGGTCCTGATAAAAGATGCACCAATAAAGGAATATCTTATAATGGTGGTTGCATGACATCCTCTACGCTTAAATGGTAGAAGTCCTGGCACACCTCCCGGTAATGGGGGGAGCTTTAAGAAGCATCTAGATCGATGGGGAGTCATGGGGTCCCCTATGGTGTCGATTAGAGTGTGTTTTACTTTTTGTATGGTGAGGGAAGGAGATGATTCTTCAAAGAAAATAAATCACACACATAAAACAAAGCAAAAAATAAAAATATTACTTTCCCTTTAACTTTAGCCTATGTGATCAATTGAAAAAAAAAAAGTTTTTTCTTGTTTTTGCATAAAAAAAATCCTAATAAGACCTATTCATCATTACTACTCTCAAAATAAGTGGGTCTTGCCAAGATATCTTTTGATGGGTCCTAGAGCAGTGTCCCAAAAGAACTGGCAACGCCTTCCAACAACCGAAGAATCAACCAAGGTAATGGAAATGAGGCTCAAGTGTACCCAAACCATAACCTATAGGGAAAGGATGCCCTAGATTTAAGCCACTAAAGTATCTTCATCCCACATGAGCACTATTTTATTTAGCTTCTTGGTATTCAGTTACTAGTACCGAGTACTAGATGGGTTGGGTAGCCCCAAATAGTACCACACACATTAGACCTAAGTTGAACCCCTTTCTGAATTAGGTCTTTTCCATGCTCGGGTATTCTTTTGTGTGGGATGATTGAAGGATTTTAAGCTCCCTCAAAATTCAACTGCTATGTTTCAAAGATGTAACATGACCATGAGATCTTATGGCATGCCTACCCCCAATGGTCCTAACCTGAACTATAATTTTTTTGGTGGCCCCTATGGGGAATTTAGTTGGTTCAATTTATGGTTGCTTTTAAGGGTCTTACTTTTCTTTATGGTGTGACATGTAAGTTAAAATAAACTAATTATCAAAATATCTAGAAACGAGATTCCTTCTAATACAAATTTTATAGAAGCTTAGTGTGTGATGTGTAATTGTGTGCAAGTGATGAAGTGAGTATGTAAACTGTGAGAAGATGTGGATATTTGGTGATTCGTTCCAATATTCCCCTACTTACACTAGATTTCAATTGTTCCTTGCATGAGAAATAAGTGATATGCGGATAATGGGTTGCTTACTCTTTTTCCTATTACACTATGTGAATTTCAAAATAGGGAGATGGAAATTCAAATTCTTTAAGAAAGTTTTCATATGCAAACCCATTTTCATCTAAGAGATGTAAGGGAAGAAAATATTATATACTTTCTATAATAACGCTTTCTCCTAGTACCATAAAATGAAAGAAATGAATTCTTTGGTTAGTGACAAGATTTGTGGATGATGGACCACTTACTGCTTAATAATTAGGCTATGTGAGAATTGACAATGAAAGTAAAGATATTCTAATTACCCAGCTAATTATGATTAGTAGAGAAATTAAGTAATCTAAACTAACTGGAAAAAATTGCAGAGGTAAAGGAAATTCACTAAAGGTTGCCAATGACTAGTATGGTCATCATTTTTGTGGTAGTGTTTTTGTGGCAATGGTGTACCAAAAGACACCTCCTTAGCAGTTGGTTATTCCCAGCAAAGGAACACAAACATAGTTGGTGATGTTAGTGAATAGAATTAGATAAACAAAGCATTACAAATAGTGAAAAAAATGCATACAAAAACATGAACTAAAACAAAGAGATAAATACACAAATAAATTCTCAATGGAGCAAACAAGTCAACAAAATAATGGAAAATTGTCCCTTTATTGACTGTTGGTAGTAGAAGTTGAATACAATAGATTAATATTAAACACTTGAATAAAAGTATTTCAGATATGGTCCTACAAATTCCTAAGCAAGGAGTTTCTTTTCCTCAATCTCTTTGCATGCTTCTCCTCTCTCTTAAAGAATTATGAAGACTCTCTCAATGGTGGACTCTTCTCCTCTCACTAAGATGATGGATTTATTAGAAGCAATATTTACAACATGTTAGTGCTCTTACATTCTTTGGGTTCAATAATGAAATGTTTGTTTTCTCTAATAGAAATTTGGTTAGCATAACATTGTCTCATGTTTTGGTTCTCCCATGGCCTGTTTATATAGAATTTTTGAATCCATCATCCCTCTCTTGGTTCATGAATGAAAATGACTCATGAGTAGGAAAAGATGATTCCATTAAGGTATGCATATCTTCAAGGCAACTCGAATTCGTTTGTCCTAGACTGAGATCATGTTAGGGAATCACCTCCAAGTGTGTGAAGTGGTCTCAAATTCACTGAGTCATCCATTTTATCGACCACTCAGCTTTCAAAGAAAAAACCCCGGAGTATTCAATTTTTAAACTCCATAAATTTCACACCTTAGGAGAAATTAAATTTTTTTAACTTCATAATGTTTATAGCTAGAAAATCTTCACTTGTGCATTCTGCTGGACGTTGTTTAGCATCTTATGGATTGTGAAAACATGTGTATGATTTCCCGGTGTTAACAATTTTTCTCTTGGAACTCTTGGCGGATGGGTGGAGACAAGAAAATTCCTTTGGGTATGGTGAAGAAAGTTGGAGGCATCTGTTGGAAATGTATTCATTACTGAGAGGGGGGCCTGAATCAGTGTATATTAAAATTTTCAATGTTTTTAAATTATTTCAACACAATATTCATTAACCCATTAGTAGATTAAATCATATATCAAATCACATGACAATCATAAGAAATAACCAAAGAGACATGCACAAGAAGACACAAGAATGTTCTGGTGGAAAACCCCCTCCTGATAAAAAACCACCCTTGCTGTTGTTGCACTACTCAAATAATTATATTAATCATCAAGCAATTCAGCTACACATAATATATATAAATGGATATTATCAGAGAGAAATATGATCCTCATATAGGACTCTACAACCACCCATATGATCAACAAGCCTTGCCCAACATGCATTAGACTTATGAAAAAATTTGTTCTTTGTACTAATTTTTCCATAGCACCCACTCAACTCTTCTATCTAACCCTCATTTCACAATATTTTAGATTGGAGTCAATTTGAATTGCTCAACTAAACAACACGTCAACCTCTTGCAATATAGGCTCAAAAAATATAGAAAACCCATTGAAAACTAATATGCACAACTCACTCAATCAGTATAACAATCCAATCAACAATATATCCAGCATACATAAAATATAATATGTCGAAAAACATGATAAGAAAGTATGAAGGAAATGATCCACAATCCTTCCTGCTCCTTTACCATACTACACATATAATCTTGGTTGAATCAAGTTTTTGCTGCCATCTTCTACCATTGTGATTTGCTGAAGATATTTTTCCTAAAAACCTGCACTTTTCACACACACCACTCTTCTCTTACTCACACTCTCCAAGCTCACACAACCATCACACTTTCTTTTCAAGTGAACCAAGCAAATAGACCCATGATCTCCATCTATTTGTAATATTTTGTAATGATTAAAACAATTAATTCCAATTCTATAGTGGAGTTATGCCCATATGCTAGAAGTGGTTCCATTAATTTCTTCTTCACTCAATCAAGCCACTAAATTCATTTAATAATTAATATTCTACTTTAACCATCATCTATGAGCACAATAACCTTTTGCCAACCTTTACATGATGAGTCTTGAACAAGACTGGCCAGAAAACCAAACAAACACTTGACGAGTGCAAGGAATGCAAAGGAATTTTCGTGAAAATTCTCGGTCACTTGCACAACAAAGGTTCCATGTGAATGGAACTCCTCATTCACTCCCATAGGCCTTCCTTCCAATGATTGTTATTTTTATTCACTCCAACAACACAATCATGCAAGCGACTATGGAAGAGGATGCTCAAAATCATCTTTCATTTGCTCAGAACCTACTCAAACTTGCTCCATTGGATAATCATCATTAGTATTTCCTCAGGAAGCCATTATAGCTTCTTCAACCCTCCCTCAATCCACTTTAGAAACTCTATCATCATCATAAGTCAAACTAGGTTGACTTGAATGCCATATATTAGCTTCTCCAACACTCAAGCCATCAAACTTCACCACAACTACTCCAAGATCTGCAACCATCAATGATAGACCCTACAACTGATCATACAAGCTGAAAGTTATCCATAAAAACACCTAGTGCCATAAACATGACTTGATAGCCTCTAATACTATCAACTAGGTGTATTAGCTCCACATCCTACCAAGGCATCCATATAAAAGCCAATAATTTGCACTAACATCTTAAACCACCAAGCTAAGGTCTACAGCTAATGCACAAGAAAAGTTCCATCTCATTAGCTTAAGTCCATTCCTATACCAATCAACCATATAGTAGCTCATCCATACATAATCACATACATCAATTCCAAACAATCACCAATGCAACCTCCAAAACCAATGTTACTAGGTTGACATCAATGCCAACCAAACAACTGAGCCATAATGCCAACAGTATCCCCCTTTGGTATTGATGGAAACCCCCAGCTAAACCATCCAAATTGCCTTTGAAAAACTCCTTATTCACTCCTCCTTTGACATCAATGGCGAAGGGTTGAGATCATCCAAGTAATCATAGCTTAATAGAAACCACCCCCTTGGATACTAGTTGTGTCTCAATAAGAAACAACAACTATAACCATCAACATAGTGTGGGAAGAAACATACTAAAACCTACAACACATCATATGCACAAGTAAGGTCATATCATAATGCATCAATAGATGACAATACTCTCCATGGAAGCATGACATCAAACAATAGCAGCAGTATTTCTCTCTCTCTCTCTCTCATGAAGCAACAATAACAAATTCTCCATAAACACCACTTTCAACCAGCAGCACCAACACTCAACTCAATAACAACATGAGAAACAACAACAGATACCATGAGTAGAAACACTCTCGCCATCAACAGTATAGCATAATCATAAACAACATCTAATGTGAGTAACAACACATCATAAACAACAATAGCAGCAACATCACTCAACTCAACAACACCAACTACATCAACCTCACTATCATCCAAACCAAAAGCAACATAGTGTAGCGACAAGAACGACAAACCATATCTGATCAACAATAGAAAAATTGGACATGCTCCCCTTGAGCATAATCATCCTATAACAAATGCCTTTTGGTTGAAGGTACACCACAAGGACCAAGGAACTAACTATACTATATGACTGATATACATTGTATGACTAAAACAACACCCGTAAGCCCATATGAATTGTTGCCCTCATCAATGAATACTAGACATCAAGACTCTGTCTCCAACATGACCATGACCCATTATATACAATACAATGTAGTACATGGTTGTATAATAAGATACAAGGCTACAAAAATGAATATGACAAGATATGTAATAGCCCAAAAATGGCTGTAATAACTCATAACAATTCCAACTTTTCACGACCCGTAACCTTCCTATCACCCACACATGATGACATGAACTCAATGAACACGTGATTACATGGCTTCATCAACAAAATACATTACTGATAACTGATGAAGTACAATATGAAGCATGTGGTTGTTACATGGCCATAATGTATGACCAAAATTTATGCCGCTCCCCAAGATATACTCAAATAAACTCATTAACAAGCACTAAAAACATTTTTTCCAATCAACAAGATGATGAATGATCAACAATATATACATCGCATCAGGCATACTGTTGGGTTGTGTTATATTCATTCCACGACTAGTCCACATAGTTAACTAGGGGGTTAGAAGGGGGGCGGAGCCCCCCCCTTTCGTTGCGCTCATTGCGTAGCAAGGGGAGTCACAGTGGGTTTGAGGGGTGTAGGTAACCCCACTCTATGGGGTCTGGGGTAGCGCCCTGGGAAATTTTGTTTTTGGACCCTATATTAGGTTGGGCAGACCTACCTACGGTTTTGTGCATGTTTTTCACACATGGTTTTGGACGCGATAGTTTTCAGTCCATGGTATTGGATGCTTCGGCATGTATAAATATGTATTGTAACATTGAA
>APFE030609310.1:798-13791 GCA_000404065.3 Pinus taeda | reverse complement strand
TGGTGGTTAAACAAACAACATATTTGAGTAAGATTCATACATACTTATATAGAAAGAGTCCAAACATGCATGCGTAAGAAAGCAATACATATATCATTAGAGTAACCAAGATAAATGAGATACAATAACAAAATATGCATGAAACATGATGGGTGTATTATATTAAGAAATGAAAGTTCCAATCATATAGTATAACCATGACCAGCCACGAGCCCCGATAGCATAACATTACAGTCACTACCACCATCTCTTCCAAAGAGATGTATTAGCTCTACACTGTGGAAAATATAAGGCTCGTTATAATACTCTCCAAGATTTCTCTGAGATACTCCTATCGGAAGCTTGGTTGACCAAAAGCCCTTACAATGAGTTATGAGGTACTATACATAGCAAAGGGTGGGGTGACCCTTGAAATTCCCCTTTGTGCCTATTCACCTACCCTCGTGACTCTACAACTACTTTATGACTCTTACATTCAACTGTTGACACTTGGACTTCCACTTTAGACGATGTTACATCCAATCTACACATGTACCCATGTGAGAAAAAATATGATTCAGAAATCCATGTAAACTATCAAAAACACTCACACAGTTGTGGTAAGACCAACTCTTTGACATCCTTGGATGATTGATGCTGGAAAAATGATGCCAAGCTTGGTTGTCCGTGATAGTTTCCATGTGCTCAATGGTGACATCTTGCTGAAAGTGAACTCTTGCCCATGCTGTTATAGCTCCTCTCTCCAACTTGTCTAATAATGTGCACATCACTGTCTTGAGTATAACTAGACCAACAACATACTAATGCATAGTGTGTGTGATGATCTCTGAGTATGCGCTGGTGATCGTGCACATCAACTTGTTAAAATACATGTTCATCTCCATCGAGACTTGCTTCTTGTCCTTTCCTCGATAAGTGTTCCAAATGACTGTGATTGCATGCATGTGCATAATAACATCCATGTTGTTGAATACCCTTGCATGCGATCGATAATAATTCTCACCCTATCTACTCCATGCTGGCTACTGAATGGATCTATAACCTCTATGGGAACATTCTCATCAGTCTATGCATGTTGCGCCTCCTATTGTACCTATCCCTATTGCAACAACTTCTCTCGTTTGAAACTCCTTTTCTGCTTTTGTGCGATCCTCTTGTGGCATCATTGCCTCGTAGCCTTAGTCTCCAAAGTTGTTTTCATCACAAGTGGATCTTCTTGAACTTGCAACATTGCTTCACCTTTACAATGTCAACAACCTTCCTCTTACATGTGTCGCGTGCAAGTGTGCTACCTTCTGCTACTGTTGATGGTGCTTCTCACTCTTAAAGGCCGAAGACTTGAAGTTCAAGTTTTATAGGTGACAAGTGGTATCATAGTTGATGTTCGGGTTGACGATGAAGTGTTGATCCCACTACACTATCATGACAGGTGGTATCCGAGCCGATTTAGGTGAAGTGCAAGTGAAGGAAGTTGATCTCGCTGTTCCTTCATAATAGGTCATATCAAAATCCAGTTTAGTTTTGAGGGGGAACCTGGTGAAAGGTGAAGAAATCTGAAGGGTGATTCAGGTTTGCAGGAAAGTGGATGGAAAAGATCGTGGAAGGACCTACGGAAAGTGAATCTAGCCATGATGTAGGTTGAGGTTTTCATTACAAAGTGTTGGAACAGATGAGTAGATGGAGTTCCGAATCGGTTTTGATGAAGGCCGAGAATATGACGATTCGAGAAGGCTATTCGATGATCAAAGAAGAACTTGAAGAAATCAAGCACGAAAGTGGAAGTACGATGGAAGATGTTTAACTTAGGAAACTTGATAAGGAGATCTAGCAGAATGGTCTTAGTCTTCAAGAACTCTTGGATTAGAGAGTTCGACTAAGGAAGAAAAGTGCCATGGTGGAGACCAAAGTTAAGCAACTTGAGGAAGAGATGAAGAACTTTCTTGGTAAGAAGGATTTTGTAATTGAGCAGGATGAGCTTCACTACATTGGTAGACTAGGGGACTACTACCGAAACAATCAGGCAGATGTTTGAAAGCTTAGTACTATTGAAGAAGTCAATGGAAACTTGATTGATGCATTTGAGGAGAATGCAATGGAGGACAAGCTGGAAGGAAGTCAAGCTGAGCCAGGATCAGGTTGCTTAGAAGAGCCAAGCAAGGAAGTGAAGTGCCTTAAGAGAGTTGTCGAGTTGGAACATAAGCCAATGGACACTTCTAAGGTCGAATTCTTGGGGAAGGTTGCTGATGTGAGACGCAAGATAAAGCCGACAGAAGGATGTAATGCCTTGAAGCTGAGTTTTGTGTAGGTGACCGTGAAAGGCAAGAGATTTTCACCTTTGGTGGATACGGGAGCTACTCATAGCTTCTTAAGTAGGAAATGAGCAAACACTTTTGGAAAGAAAGTTGAGATGGCGAAAGAGTGGAGTGCTTTCAAAGCAGTCAAATCTACCATGAAAGTTGTCACTGATGTGATGAAGAACACTTAGGTGAGACTGGGCTAATGGTTTGGAAAGTTGGACTTGAGGATTGTGGACATGGATGATCATTCTATGGTGCTCGGGCAATATTTCATGAAGCTTGCACAAGCCATACCAATGGTGGACCATGAAAGTCTCTTGATCATAGCTCGAAGAAGAACTATGTTAGTTCTAATGAATAGGAGGAGTTGCTTGGGGTATAGACCAAGGATGAATTCTATGAATTTGTATCCGAGAGATCTAAATGTGAAGCATGAGGATGTGGAGAAAAGAGGACTTGGTAGTATGACTCAAACAATGATGGAAGAGAATTTGATTGACTTCATTGCGAGAGCAAGAAGGAAGGAAGGAGGTGGGAGATCAATCTTACAAATCATGAAGCACTTGGCAAAGACATCTTCTATTGAAGATCTTCACAATGGAGTTGTAGATGAAGAGAGTCCAAGTACTTATTTAGAGGCAGCGGTTGGAGAGGATTATGCAGGTAGAGATGCGGCTCGCATAGTGGAGTTTTGTTGGTATGCTATGGGCATATATGGCTTTTAGTTAATGAAAGACAAGCTTGGGAAGATTGGGTGTACATGTGAGGAGGTTGAGGCTGTTCACAAATACTTTAGGACACAGTACCAATCTGATACATGGGTGGATGAGAGTCCGGGAGGAAACTTCATGACCCTCCTTTCTCGATAGACAACCATGGAGATGGTTTGGTGCAGGGACCTTGACGATAAGGAACTGATCCCACTGCCACTCATGATAGGTGGTATCAAAGCTGATGATCGGGTTGATGATGAAGAGCTGATCCCACTGCACTATTGTGACAGGTGGTATCAGAGGTAATGGTGAACGAGGTGCATGATTTGCAGAGAAGCTGATCAAGTAATTAAAAAAATTAATTTCCAAATCTATAAGAAGTAAATTTCACAATATAGAGCCTCTTCTACACCCTCCCTCTTCTTATCATGGTCCTTTTATAATTACTTAATAATATATTTTAGATCGACAAATTCTTTTCATTTGTACACAAAATAAATCTTTTGAATTTTAAAATATTATAGATCTAGATTGTGAAACTTTAAAGCAACTTTCTTGAATCAATAAAGTACTTCCTTGATGAATTTTGTTTTCGGTGAAGAAAACTACACCCTCCCTCTTCTTATCATGGTCCTTTTATAATTACTTAAGAATATATTTTAGATCTTCAAATTCTTTTCATTTATACACAAAATAAATCTTTTGAATATTAAAATATTATAGATCTAGATTGCAAAACTTTAAAACAACTTTCTTGAATCAGTAAAGCACTTCCTTGATGATTTTTTTTTTTTGGGTGAAGAAATCTATGGTTAATTTTTAGGCACTTGTTTTCCATTAATGTATCATTCCCTTCTCCTCACCTCTATAGTTTTATCCTACAATACTATCTTTACAGTAACTCTCACACCATGATATGTTTGGAAAAAGTGTCCTTAGACATGTAATTATATTGATAAAGAAAACACATTATATAAAGCTTAAGAGGCATATCAAATATTTAAATTCTCTAGCCTCATATCAACATGCCATGTTTTGGTGCTAAAAACCTCAAACATAGTCACTATGATAAGGAACTAACAAGTCCTATATATATTCTAGGGAATAAAAAAAATATAGAATTATCTTTATTATTCTAGAAAAATATATTCTAGAATAACTTTGTTGATTCTAGAAAACTGTCTAACCAAATAAACTTTAGGATTATGAGGTTAACATTTTTCCACTGCTTGATGCTCTTTCCTTCGCTCCAAAATGAATCTAATCAAGATGTTCATTGAAAAACATATACCTCACCTTGTTTTGACCAAATAGACAAAGGAACCAATCAACTACTTAGATAGTTCAACTTTGGCATATTCTCTATTCTAAAACTATTCCATCAAGTAATGTTGACCATTCAATTTATAGTTATAATGATCGCAGTTATTTGCAAGATGTTCTACTAGTTGTACAAAGTTGTGTTAATGATGGCCAAGTTATTGTTCCTATGGGTTTTGGAAACCAATGGCATTGTTTTCAACTTCATGAATGTGAATTATATCTTAACATTTCTCATGATACTACCAATGGTATTAGGTTGAGTGTTTACTAGAGGCTATTCCTAAGATCTTCAATAAGGTATTTTCATTTGGGTAGTTTATATTATTATAGATTAATAATTTGTCGAGGAAAAAGTATTTATACCCTTATTCAAGTTTTAAACATGATTGTTACATGTATTTAGGAAAGAAATCATTTATCCCCTTTCTAGTGCCATGGTGGAAAGGAAAATAAAACTACTAGATGGCCTAAACTTTTCCAAGTCATTAAAAAACATTAATTTCCAAATCTATAATTGGGAAATTTCACAATACATAGCCTTTTCTACACCCTCCCTCTTCTTATCGTGGTATTTTTATAATTTCCTAAAAATATATTTTAGATCTACAAATTATTTTCATTTGCACACAAAATAAATATTTTGAATATTAAAATATTATAGATCTAGATTGCCAAACTTTAAAGCAACTTTCTTGAATCAATAAAGTGCTTCCTTGATGATTTTTTTTTTTGGTGAAGAAAACTATGCTTAAGTTTTAGACATTTTTTTTCCATTAATATATCATGGACTCCTCCTCACCACGATACTCTCATCCTACAAAACTATCTTTACAATGGCTTAAATACCATGATATGTTTAGCAAAAGTGTCCTTAAAAATGTAATTATATTGATAAGGAAAAACACATTATATAAAGCTTGAGAGTTATAGCATATATATAAATTCTCTAGCCTCATATCAACATGCCATGTGTCCATGCTAAAAAAATGAAAGATAATCACTATGATAAGGAACTAGCAAGTCCTATACATATTCTAGGGAATACAAAAATTCTAGAATTAACTTTATTATTCTAGAAAAATATATTCTCGAATAACTTTGTTGATCCTAGAAAACTATCTAGCTAACTAATCTTTAGGATTATGAAGTTAACATTTTTTCAGTGCTCAATGCTCTTTCCTTCGCTCCAAAATGAATTTAAACAAGATGTTCATTGAAAAACATATATCTTGCCTTGTGTTGACCAAATAGATGAAGGAACCAATCAACTTAGGAATATTCTCTATTCTAAAACTATTCCATCGAGTGATTTATGACCATTAAATTTATAATTATATTTATAATTATATTTATGGCAATTATTTGCAAGGTGTTCTACTAGTTGTACAAAGTTGTGTTAATGATGGCAAAGCTATTGTTCCTCTAGGTTTTGGAAACCAATGGTGTTGATTTCAACTTCATGAATACAAATTATAACTTAACGTTTCTCACGATACTACCAATGGTATTAGGTTGAGTTTTTAATAGAAGCTATTCCTAAGATCTTCGATAAGAAATGTTCATTTTGATAGTTAATATTAATGTAGATTAATAATTTGACTAGGAAAAAGTATTTCGACCCTTATTCAAGTTGTAAACATGAGTAGTACATATATTTAGGAAAGAAATCATTTATCCCCTTTCTAGAGCCATGGTTATAAGGGAGAATAAAATTACTAGATGGCCTAAACTTTTTCAAGCCATTTTAAAAGAAAAAAAATTTCCTAATTTATAAGAAGTGGAAATTTCACAATATGGAGCCTTTTCTATGTCCTCCCTCTTCTTGTCGTAGTATTTTTATAATTTCTTAAAAATATAGTTGAGATCTACAAATTCTTTTCACTTTTACACAAAATATTTTTTTCAATATTAAAATATTATAGATCTAGATTGGCAACTTTAAAGCAACTGTATTGAATCAATAAAGTACTTCCTTGATAATAAAAAAAAATTGTTGAAGAAAACTATGCTTAAGTTTTAGACATTTGTTTTTCATTAATATATCGTGGCGTTCTCCTCGACACGATACTTTCATCCTACAGAACTGTCATTAGAGTGGCTCTGATACCACGATATGTTTAGCAAAAGTGTCCTTGGAGATGTAATTATATTGATAAATAAAAACGCATTACATAAAGCTTGAGAGGCATAGCATATATATGAACTTTGTAGCCTCATATCAACATGCCATGTGTTCATGCTAAAAAATTCAAGGATAATCACTATGATAAGGAACTCACAAGTCCTATAGCAATACAACAATTCTAGAATTATCCTTATTATTCTAGAAAAATATATTCTAGAATAGCTTTGTTGATCCTAGAAAACTATCTAACCAAATAAACTTTAGGATTATGAAGTTAACATTTTTTGAGTCCTCAAAGCTCTTTCCTTTGCTCTAAAAAGAATCTAATCAAGATGTTCATTGAAAAACATATATCTCTCCTTGTGTTGACCAAATAGATGAAGGAACCAATCAACTACTTGTGCAACAAGGGTTCCATGAGTTTTGAATTTAAAGATGTCACTTTCGTTATATTAGTGATCATAGATGTGGCCATAAGATAAAATTCCTCCATAAAATTCCTTCATCTTGAAGTCAATTTTCATGTCTACTTTGTATATTGCAATGATATTTTTTGGACATGCAAGAATCAAGTCATCTATACACAACACCAAAATGAGAAAAATAATCCCAAAAGTAGATAATATAATATAGAATTTATTTATTTTCTACTCAATTCTATATCTTGCAATATCCTTTTATCTTGAAATGCCATGCTCTTTATCGCAACTATTTCCCATACAAAAAGTTCTTAATATAACATATATATGGATTCTTACCATTTACCTCAAAGCCCTAAGGTTCCTATATGTACCTTCTTCCTAAATGATCATATTAAAGAAGGTTTTCTTCACATCCATTTGATGCATCATTTATTACATAAATGAATGAAAACCCATAAATTATCTATTATAAGTGCAACTCGTGACTAGAAAGATGACTTCTGGTAGTCCACTCCTTTCTACTTGAACCATCATGTCTTGAACCTTAATATGAGCTTTGATATGTTTTCATCTATTGCAAGCTTGATATTATAGAGTGATCTAAAACTTAATATTGACTTCCTTTTTATCATGTCAATATGTTCGAAACATAATTCTTCTTGATGGAAGATTACTCTTCCACCATGCATATTGCTATACCTCCTTTCGATTTCTAGAAGGCTCCAAATATATGATGTTTTATTTTAATTCCAAGTAGTATTAAAACTTCTTCATATTTTTTCCCTCTATTTATGTGATCCTCGAAGCCTCAACACACTCCTAAGCATACCTTAATGTTTGAATGAACTATTGATGTTTCCTGAAAATAATTAAAGGATCTGTCTCCTCGTTTGTTCCTCGATGATGTTTTACTTATTTGGAAATCACTAGTGGCCTTGAATTAAACTTTAAAGCTTCACATTCATTATTCTCTTTCATCATGATAGATTTATGGGACTTTCTAGATGTAAATTCATCTTCAAACTTTACATCACTACTTACTACTACTTTTCATTTCTTTGGAATATAGACCTTGTAGGTCTTTCAAGTGCTATTATAATGTACAAGTAGACCCTTCCTAATGGATAATTCCAACTTGATACTATTTTCTATTGTTACATGGTATTAAAAGGACAACCAAATATTTAGAAATGGTTCACTTCTAGCTTCACATTAATAAATGCTTTAGTAAGTGTCTTATCCTCCAAGACCTCATCATGGAACTAGTTATGGATGTAGATTGTTGTGTCACATAAAGAAACATTGTGAGGTTTTGGTAATGAATCATGGCTTTACTAGCACTTATGATGGTTAACTCCCTCATGAATCCTTAGTTCTTGTCAAAAACCTCAAAATCCTTAGAGTTGTCCTCGCCACCATTACATGTTCTCAAGTTTTTGGTCTTCTTGAGCATCTAATCTTTTAACAAGATCTTTGAACTCTTGAAACCCACTAAAGTGTCAAACTTTAGATTTAGAAACTAAATTCAAGTTATGAGAGATGACTATAAGGAAATTCTAAACCTAATGCATTTAGACGTTCTTAGAGTTTTTGTTTCTAATAATTGATTTGTTGTTGTAATTCTTTCAAAATATTAATTAGAGAAATAGAAAAAAAAATCTAAACATTGAATCAACCACACAATAGTTGAATAGTAACAATGAAAGAAATAAAATACACATCACATAGGAATTTCTCTTTTCTATTAGATTTTCATTACTTTCCTAAAAAATTACAAGATGATCTCTACGCCATACTAAAAATTAATTAGTAGTTTTCAAGTCATTACATCACATGGATACGAGAATGTAGAACTTTTACATATGAAGATAATAACTATAGTAATGCCATGGTGTAAAAACTTCTTTTCTTAACCCTAATTTGTAAATATAACCATGAAATATATTTCTAATAAGTTTTAATATATCTTGTGAGAACTTTTAATGATATAATTATATTTTTATTGTTAATGCAAAATTTCAAACAATTGATTGACTTGGTTGAGAAACTAAATTGACTATGATACATGAGTGGGAATGTTCTAAAATGATTTCTATATAGAGCATATCCATACCTTGGATTAGGATTTTTATTTATGTGTTTGGTTCCATATTTCCCCATCGGTATCGATCATCCAGAAAATCATGTTCACTGATTATTTGTAGGACGTGTTCTTCCTTTACGTCGTCTGCACTCCTGTAATTTGAACACCACCCCGAAAATGAATTTATAAATTTTTTGTACCGATTTTATAGCGCATAAATGCATGCAAATATCAAAAGAACGTAAAAAAAATTAAAAATTCACTAGGGCATTAAGTACTCGAGGTAACTCGACATCAGTAAAATTTGGATTACTGGTTGACAAGAGTTGATTGCAGGGTTTTCGTGGTAAAGATGATACTGCATCAAAACGTTCATCCATTTTTCGTTTCTGGAGACTTTCAAGGGTACAACCAACTGCCATTGTAAAAGGTTGTTGTGGCTTTGCATGTTCATGAACATCTCCTTCATATTCAATCTTGGTCACTTTGTCCCACCCACTCTCTAATTCTGTCCAAAAGATCCACGAGTTGTGCTTTAATGATGAAACAATCCAATCTTCGGGTGACTGCATCCTTGCCAATTCTCCTATTGTTTCAAGTAGGCTAGATTTTAGTCGTGTCTATATTCAGGAGACTATGAGAATCCAATAGGTGCTAAAAATATTAAGTTAGGAGATCAGTTTGTGCTGGTGAGCCCGATGATTCAACATGCCCCAATGAAAAGTTTAGATCTCGGACCATGATGATATTTTCTTTATCCATAAATGATGAAGTCATGATTTTATCCTCGAAACCCACAAGATTTTGTGAGGGTCTATATATATTTATCAAGGAGAGTGGGGTATCTAGTTTAATAGATATGATATATACACCCAATAGACCTTCATAACCCCAAATATTTTCAATCTTAATAGTTCTATTATTGAAACCAATGGAACATGCCCTCATCCACCTCTCACATCAAGGGTATTGAAGGTCCAGCCACGCAGAATGAATTTCAGTAAGGAGTTGATGGCAACTCCCTCACCCAATGTCTCTGGTAGGAATACTACGTTGATCCTTTTGGATTTAAAAAGTCTCTTAATTACTAAATTTTTGTCTAGGCTCCCCAAACCCTTGCAATTGTAACATAGGCACTTCATAGATTTATATTAGTTGCCACCTCAATCCCTTCCTGCGAGATGGCCTTAGATATATAAGATTTCCTACCCTTGGGATCTTCTGAGATTTTGGAGGAAGTTCATCACTGAGGCCAAAGGTATCATGTGGGGGAGGTTCATCATGAGGCTAAAGGTATCATGCAACTTGGGGTGGGAAAGGGATCAAAGATTATATCTATGATGGTAGTTATTGCCTGATGATTTATCCCATTCATTATGTAATGAGAGTTCACCCTCAATTGTGGTAGGATCAATGGCGAGATTTGTCTCATGGGCCATAACAACAAAAAATGGGATGGGACTCAAATTTCATGCAAATAAAGCCAAATTCGATACAACAACTCATAAATGGGCATATTCAGAATTAAAAACATGACAAGATATGGGAGGAGAGGATATGAGACTACCCGGATTCTGACTAGTGTGAGAGGAGTGAGATCTAGTGACCCTTGCTGAGGAGTCATTCGATTCTCTCTCTCCTACTGTAGGCATTCCGTTGATGCATTTTGTGCAGCAGTCATCCAATATCCAATTGTGTCTGCCTGCCCATTGTTGTGTGTCTTATAGGGCACCCGATGTGAATAGTTGTGATTGTTAGTTTTTGACAACAAATTAGTTATTTAGTTATGTAAAGATAGTTAGGGGGTTCTATAACTATAGTTAGGCGGTTGTATTCAGTTATGTAAATATAGATAGGATATAAATATAATGTAATAACACATGAATCGATCAGCAGTGCGGAGTATTCATCCATTCAATAAAATTCATATCTTGGCATATCTGAACAAGGGTTCATTCTGTTATTTCTTTCATCTGTTCTGTCTCTACTTCTCTGTTTTTCTACAAGAGCTATCAGAGCCTGCGAAAGAGGTTGTGCTGAGCGTGAAGAAGGCTGCTGTGCATGGTTGACTGCGGGCATGAAGAAGGTTGTTGTGCGTGGTGATGCTGAGGGTGAAGAAGGCTGCTGTGCGTGGTTGAATGTCGGTGTGAAGAAGCCTTCTGTGCATGGTGCTGCTGCCTGAAAGGCTGTGAGAGCCACCGTGACGCTGTTGTCTGTGAGTTGAAGGCTTCTGCTATGCGTGGAGAAGGTTGTTGCTGCCATAACCTGTTCTAAGGAGGAAAAAAACTTCTGTTTTTCCAGTGTGGCTGGCAGAACACGCTGTTGTCTGTGAGTGGAAGGGAGAAGGTTGTTGCTGCCAAAACCTATTCTAAGGAGGAAAAAAACTTCTGTTTTTCCAGTGTGGCTCCCAGAACTTGTTCAGAAAATCTGGGTATTTGTTAAAAAAAAATTTTTGTCTCAGAAATTTTTTAATCAGAAAGCATTCAAACAAGAACAGTTTTTATTTTGTCCAGAAAGCAGTCACGCAGAAAATTTTTTTTGAACGCTCTGAAAGTGAAGTTCTTTAAATTGAGAATAAAGGAAAAAGAAGACAGATTTATTTTTTAAGGAAAGGAAAAATTTTTCAGGGTTTTTCTATTTGGAGAAATAAGGAGTTTTTTTTTTCTTTTAAAGGAATATAAAACCCTAGAAAGTTTGAAACCATAGGAAAGAAAACATGGCCAAGATGTCGAATGCGAAATTCGAGGTGGAGAAATTCACTGGAAAGAACAATTTTGCTCTTTGGAAACTGAATGTTAGGGTCCCACCCTAACCCCCTTATTCATGTCATGGAATCACGTCATAGTCAAGAGTCAATAAAGCCCATATTAATATTTGTAAGTGTTTAACCCGCAATTAATGAAGGGACCACAGTTAGTTGCAAATGGGCGTTAGTATTAATTAAAGGGTAAATGGGCGGTAGTATTAGATAGATGGTATTAATAAAACTCACGGTATTGACCCGTGGTATTGCATGTATGAGTCATATATAAAGGATAGAGACTCCCTGCGAGGAGTATCGTGTCTTGTTTTGTAATCGAGCTCTGCTCTATTGGAGGTTGCCCCCTCGAAGAGGCCTGTGAACATTTCTCTCTGAGTAATAAAATCATTGCTATTCTGTGTTCTGGGTATATTTTCTTCGCATATTCTGTGTTCTGGGTATTTTTTCTCGCATATTCTCTGTTCGGTATTACTTTTCAGGTTAAGA
Source organism: Pinus taeda (assembly GCA_000404065.3). Taxonomy (NCBI): domain Eukaryota; kingdom Viridiplantae; phylum Streptophyta; class Pinopsida; order Pinales; family Pinaceae; genus Pinus; species Pinus taeda. Next base: position 1,581 of record APFE030609310.1, on the reverse strand, counting down.
AGCATAACAAGTGGTATCAGAGCACTTTCTAGGGCTCGGTGGGATCTCCAAATTTTAGCAGAATTTTTTTTGGCTAGAGACGTGTTCCGACGTCTTTAAACCACGGGATCTGTCGTTAAGCGCATAAACCTACGGATTTGGGGAGGCATGCACGTAGGAAATACAAGAGGTGGTCACATCTGTTGGACTCCCTTGTAACCCCTGTGGGTACCCCTTCGAGTAGTAGCGCATTAGAAAGAACCGCGCACGGACTGTCTTCCACGTACCCTATGGGTATATAGGAAGCCCCATAGCTACCTTAAAGCCTCGCCATAGATAAACCTTCCGCCGTCTTGTGGCTACAGTACACCGAGAACAGCACTCGGAGAGATTACTCGCCCGTACGATAGGGTAGTCGGGTTGTACGGCTAAGGGTACGGTCGATCCTCTTTAGTTAGAGCCCTGAAACATTGGGCCGAGTACTACTGTCAGACCCTTATGTATATTGCGATCTGTAGCACCTGACACTCCTCAAGACCATAGTTCCCTTTCTATCGGGGGATCGCACATCACCTATTCCAGATCAGCGAGTGCAGCAGTAGCAGACATCAGTCCCGCAGCTCTATCCGATCAGCAGCAGCAGTGATCCACGATCCAGATCTCTCAGATCCACCAAATCGGAGTAGTTGTGAAGGGTTCCTATGCCTGGCTATAATTTTCGCAGGAGTTTTGGCGGCAGTGACATTTTGAGGATTTGACGACTGCAGTATTGATCAAGAAGGAGTAAAACTCCGTTAGGAGTTT
>APFE030609294.1:0-19202 GCA_000404065.3 Pinus taeda | reverse complement strand
CATTTCTTTAATTATGTTTCTTTATGCCTAGAGTTAGAGATCTTCAAGGTAGATTTATCAAAAACCCCCCCAACAAAAACATAAAATAAAAAACCAAAACTATACAATCCACTTTCAACGACAAGATCTAAAAGATGATGTTAAATAATACGTTACAACACTACTCCATTCTTCAACATTCTTTCTCATCAAATCTTGATCAAATAAATCTTCATGTCCAAAATTTCATTAAAGTATATTTTTCAAATTTAGATATGAGTTTACTTATGATCTTGTTACGAAAATGGATGCACTGGAAATTCTCTTATACTTGAGGGAATGAATTATTTTTCTGAAATAGAATAGGATAGAATAGAATAAATAAACAAGTAGAATGAATTCACAATAAGACTTCCATAATAAATTTGTCTCAAACTATTTCTTCAAATCATTGTTCAATATTCATTTGAAAGGACATGGCAAAATGCAGTAAGAACAAGCCTATTTTGGGTAACCATATAAGATCATTTTGAAATCATGGTTTATTTTACATATCTCTTGAAATCTAGTTTTGGAATCTATTTTGAAGCTTTCAATTTATATGACAAATAAAAATGTGATCAAGATCAAAACTAGGTCTTAAGTGAAATGTTGAGGACAGAGTTAGTACAACCTATATTTGAAGTGTCTGATGGAAACATTTTTATCTGAAATTCATAGGGAAGATAGCCCTTGGAATTTAGTTTCCAAATCAATTTGAATCACTTCAATCAGATATCATATGAAAAATTTATTCTTGAAATAATAATTGCTTGTCGAAAAATCTGCAAGGTGACAATTCTAGGTCTTGACTGTTCATTGGCATATTTGAAATGCCAGATCATCTTCTTTTCAAAACCTGTTTATATGGGAGATATATATTCAAGTCTAGTTTAAGACACAATTTGAATCATCCCATTTGGATATGAAATGAAGAAGTTATTGCACATTTAATGACTGCATGTCTTCAAATCAGCGTAGCAAAACTCTGCCTCATAGGTTTGTTCATCACCAATTTTGTGATATCAAGCCTAAGATTTTTTAAAATCTATTTCCACTGAAATTACCAAAATGAATCTACTTTAATCTCCAAGTGGAATTACATTGATACGATCTTTATTGAAGAAGTTACACTTCAAATAGTGACTATTTGTTTAGTTAAAAATTAACAAGCAGCTCTATAAAAAATGGCACTCCTTATAATTTTTACCATATCATTTTAAATAATTTTGAAAACCTATTTATATCGGAGGTAGCCATATGAATTCACTTCAACTTGGCTTTGGAATCACTCTAATAGGATATCAAACAAATATTTTGTAAACAAAATACCGCTAGGAGGTCTAGGCTGGCCACCATTCCTCAAAGGGGCAAATAAATGCATTATGTTTGTCTATCATCTGTGGACTTGTTTTCTAAGCAATGCTTGTAATGATTTACATATATATTGGAAGAAGAGAGACTGTACAACTCTCTTCCTCCATCATCTAATGTTGTATTACAGGCAAGTGCTATGTTTTTGCAAGTCATAGGAAGAATGAAGGAGTGAACTCCATGGATGAAGTAATTTTCAAAGTCAAATTCATATTCCAGAATATGAATACAAATGTTCAAGTCAAAGCAAAGTGAAAATTCACCTAATGTTGAGTTCTTTCAATGAAACTCAAACTCTTGAAGCTTGCTCTTAGATGTTGACCACCAACACCACCAAACCCTACAACACGATCGAGATCAAAGCAAAAAGACATGAAGATAATCATCAGAAGAAGCAGTCAAGTTCAGTACCATGTCAAGTCACATCAATCTCCAAAGAAGCCTTTCATATTGAATTCATATTGTTCATGATTTGATCCTCATCATTTGTTCATGATTTGAATTCATATTGTTCAACATCCATACTGTATGTTAAGCTCCATGACCAAGCATGTTGAAGTCCAGACTTACTACTACATCATGACTTCAATATAACCTATTTCCATAAGCTTTCATACTTCCATACTCCATTACACCCCACCTCCATCTATAAAAGAAAAAAGAAAAAATAGAAAAAGATAAAAAATAATAAAGGAGTTTGGTTGTGAAAATCCACGAAAGTGGCACAATACAAACTCGAATTCATATTGGAAAACCAACTAGCTTGGCCAATCCTCCTCCTTCACAAGATTCTTTGATTAATACATGAAGCAAGACTTGTTTATCATGATGGATATGGTTCAACAAATGTATGAAGATGAAAGGAAGAGCACGAAACTTCGAGAGCAGTTGAATTCCATGAAGGAAGAGAAGCAATTTCTTTTTGACAAATTGCAGGAAATGGAGAGACAACTTCATATTGCAAATATGAACCTAGAAAGGAAGCATGAGTTGGAGACACAACTCCTTATTTCCAAAGAAACCTTAGTCAAGCATCAGTTTGAATAAGAGGTAAACAATTCTAGTTTGTCTTCTATTTCCTCTAAGAATGTTTATGTTGGTTCTTTTGAAAAACATACAAGAGGTATAGGGTCCAAGTTGATGTCAAAAATGGGCTATGAAGGAAAAGGATTGGGAAAACATGCACAAGGCATTATTGAGCCAATAATGGTTGAGGAAAGGCCTAATTATTTGTGTCTTCGCTATGGACAATCTTATGGATAAATTTCCAAAGCAGCCATGAAGACAATTGAGACAGTTCCTAGAAGGAGTTTCATTTTAGGTTCTCTATTTCAAGTTTGTAAAGATTGTATTCATGGGGAATGCAATAGTTTGAAACATAATTTGCAAGAAGAACGTGTTCGTAAGCATGTACTTGAACAAGAGAGTTGTGAAAGCTCTAAAATCATTGAAGAGTTTGATGGTGTTCTCAAGGGAGCCAATTCTTTATTCAATTCACCTTCTCATGAAGGCAACAAAGGTGAAAGAGGAAGGTATAAATCTAATTTCAATCACATTCCTTTTGATTATGTAAAGCATGGTAAATTTCCACATAAGCATAGGAAAAAAAATTGCATGCTCCTTTTGTGGTTTGGTTAACCATAGTGTTTCTAGATGTTGGAAGAAAATGGCCACATACAGAAAACTTTTGGAGAAAAGGAGGCAAGAAGCCAAAGGTGCATTGGACAAGGCAAATTATGTTGTAAAAAGGATGAACATGTGTTGCACTTATTTCCATAAGAAATGACATATTGCTGAAAAGTGTTGGACTCCTCCAACAATGCTTCCACGAAATTTGAAGAAAGTGGAAAAAGAGAATGGCAAGAATGGAAAGGAAGTTTTCATAATTGATGTGTTTCAGGATGATTCACATGTTGATGTCAATGTGCAGTTAAAGGAAGCACCTTTGATGTGGATTGGTAAGAAATGGTTAGAGTTCTTATCCAATTAAAGGTTGCATGTCTTTCTATTTGATGCATTTCTTTGCTGATGGAATGCAAATTGCAAGGTTTTACCAAAAAGGTGAATGAAAAGTTGAGTATGAGACTCACTTTATTGCAAAAAAATTATATTCATTTCAGTTTGTAAGTTCATGTAAATATGAGAGGATCTTGTACTTATGATTGTGCTTGAGAGAAAGTTGAAGAATGGAATACATGTATGAGAATGGTATGTATAAACAGATGAATGTTGATGATTTCATTGTATTTGAACATGTATGTGTAATTGACTTGATGGTCGATTGCTTTGTTTAAACATGCATGCAATGTTATGTCGACTTGGAAAAGTTGATTCTATCTCCAAGATTGAAAAAGGGAGATAATGATGAAGTGTTTCATAAGAGGTGGAATTCTTTCTACTTTGAAAAAGAATCGTCAAGTTCTTTTTGTACATGTTTGACTTGGAGAGCTAGTTGTTTGAAAAAGGTATGTTTTTGTCAGCTTGTGATTTAGTCAATCATTTGTATACAAGATGTAAAAAGACATGATGATGATTCGCATGATGTGCATTTATGTCGTCAAGTTATTATTTGCATTATGTTTTTTTGGACAAGATGTCAGAAGAAGATTCGAAGCAGAAAAAGTCACCATAGAAGTGGCTTGTTAAGAAGTGGTTTGACTTCTTGACACAGTAAAACATACTTTGGTACATGTGCAAATTTCAGTTAAGTATGCATATATTTTTGATGTAATCTCACGTTTGTTTGAGCCACTCTTGCCTATGTTGCTTCCAGGTACACTAATTTGGCACCTCTTTCCAACTCATCTGATAACATGTGCATCATAGTCTTGAGTGCAACCAGACCAGCAACATACTTATGCATAGTGTCTATGTTGATCTCGAAGTCTGCATTGGTGGAAACATGCATCAGCTCATCAAAGTACATGTCTACCTCCAATCGGACTAGGTTCTTTGACTTCACCTTGGTGAGTTTTCCAATGGATGGGATCGCATGTGTGCGCACAATGACATCCATGCTTCTGAAAACGCATGCATGTGAAGCCTGCAAAATGGTGACGAACTGCAGGAGTTCCTCATAGTTCCAGATTTGACTCTGGATGTGTGCCTTCAACTCTACCGCCTTTGGCTTCATCATCTTTGGCAAGTGCAATGGGGCTCCCTTGTACCTCATTTTCCATATTTGCATGTGATCAAAAGCAGTATGCAAATTTGACAAGATACTTTCTCTCTTAGAACAACACTACTGCCAACTGTTGAGATGGACAACTGACTTATGCATGGTGACGAATCTTGAGTACAACATCCACATAACTGCCTCGAGAGACAATACTTCATTTAGTATCATTCTCCTCAACTCTTCTCTGGCAAATGTTGTAAATTGTTCTCCTCCCTGCTTGGCCGCTTGTAACTCCTTAGCCATATGCTCGTTCTCAGCTATCAAGAATCTAACACTCGAGTTGGTGGCTTCGACATATGCTTTGGTAGCATAGTCCAATGCTACTAGACAAGGAAAAATTTAAAGATGGAAGTTTATCTTAAAGTTTAACAATCTTGGTGAATCTTACAAGTCCCTAATATCCAAATCCTAAAATATTTGATGATAATTTTGTAAAAATGTTTAGATTTCTAATTATTTTATATTAGACAACATATAATATTGGCGATTTTTAAGGTAAAATAATTTTATACTATAAAATTTGGGCGAATTCATTTTTATAAAAATGGAAATTAGCGAATCTTCTTTTTGGAAACAATCATAGAATATTAGTCCACCTACGAATATTAGCCCCTAAAATTTTCCCTGTTGATGGATGCTTGCGCACATCAGATATGATCACTCACTCTTCAAACTATGCAAGAGATATGTGGACATCTTGAGTATGCACTCTATGGGGCTGCACAACTCTGTGTAGTGACTCCTCGAAAGATATGTTGTGCATCTCTGCCTCTGGATTGTCTTCAAGGATTTTTGTGTCTTCTTGATCGCTCTGGACTTGCTCTACTTCCGGATCTGGTGAATCCAGTGGGGTGACCTCTTAGTTTTGAGGCATGAGGTCAATATCCTGATCTAACTCTAGTTGACCTATATCTATGTCCATTTTCTCTAGGATATGTTCAATCTCTTGATCTAAGTCCTACTCCTGCGACTGCTCACCCCGTCTGCTCCGTCATAGCTGCTCGGATGAGACTACAACCTATATGTTCACAATTTCATCAATCTATGCATGTTGTGCCTCTTTTTGTACATGTTCCTATTGTGTTTCGTTCTCTCTTCTGTGCAACTCCTATTCTTCCCGGAGTTTCCACTTCAACTCCTGCAACTCCTTTTTTTTTCCTCCATCCTCTATTTCTCTCTTAGCCTTTGCGTGATCCTCTTGTCATGTTGTCGTCTCTTAGGCTCAATCTCCAAATCTTATTTCAACACAAGTGGATCTACTTTGAACTTACAGCTGTGTTCTATCTCTGCGTTGTCAACAACCTTTCTCTTTCCTTTGTCATGTGCAGGTTTGCTACCCTCTAAGGTTGATGATGATGCTGCTCTCTGAGATTTTTCTTCCCACTGCTTTGCTAAACACTCTACAACTATGACAACTGGTTCATTGATCCTGGAGAAGTGATAAAAGTATCTTGATGGGGCCTCCTCAGGCCAATGACACACCCCGTGGATCCAAGGATGTTGCACTCTCGTACAATGGTTCTTCACTAAGCAATGTAGGTCATACGGATTGAAACTTCTAGTGCCTAAGGTGAATATTTTGAATTCCTTTGTCTCGGCCTCAACATGCTTGAGATTCAGTATCTCATACAACCCAATCTGCAAACGAAGAGCAGGCCAAGGTATCTTCTTCTTCTTGTGCAGTCTCGCTAACAACCCTGTCAAGATGTGATATGACACCTCTTGCATGATGAGCTTGTCCATGGAAAACTTCGGTAAAACATATTGAGCCTTTTTTGCACTGTACATATGAATAAAGGTGCCAAGGGGTGATGCATACCAATCTCCTATGTCGATCAATGCCTCCATCGCTACCTGCGACATGCAAGGTGGATCCTGCTCAAATATCATTTTGTACACAAGGGTGATGAAGTGGTTTGATAATTGTATGATAACTCCACAGAAGTTTCATTAGGAGAACAATCTGCAATAAGTGTGCATAGAGGTTTGAGAAGGTGTCCATGCCCAACCCAAGTCTGGGAACTGCTAATGGGCACAGACTGCATCGAGTATGTAAGCGAACATGTATATCTTCACTTGCTAACCCTTGTGCGGATGTCAGGCTTCTATCACCTGTTCCTTCAACTTAAGAGTCAACATGTTAGACCAATTGCAAGGTCTTCCTTCACTAGCTAGTTGGTCCAATGTAATCACCCAACTCTGCGGGAAGGTCTCTGTGGTCTCTTGGTCATATAAGAGACATGCAAATATGACCAAGTATTGATATTCCTTTCGCAGTATCTTCATCTTGTAAAACTAGTTGGGTGTTGTCCTGAACTTGGTTGCTCTTTCGCCCAGCTCTTCAATATATCTCTTGAGTTTGCACTGTTGTTGGGTCTACTGAAGGGTTTCTCCATTGTGATCACCAACTATGGAAAGTGATACATCTCTTGAAAGCCCTTCACCCTGAAGATAGACATATGTGTTCCACTAGCACTACTCAACACAATTTTCTCGGTATTAGTATGTGAGACAATCCAGTGGATCATGTTCACACATGGAAACGTGGGATACCTGCATGCAATTTGGTACAAGCCATAATTGTGAATGTTGACATAGACCTTGTGGTCTTCCAAATTTTCCTCAAATATTCCTAAGAATGTATCATTGATGTACTGACATTTCATCTTGATATATTTGTTTATGAACAACTTGGTGTCTTCATAGATAGGCAAGCTCATAGGCACTTGTTCAACTGCATCTCCAGTTGCACTTTCAATAGTGTCCTTTGACCCTGCTCTCTTAGGGGCCATTGTACCTGAAATGCTGAGAGAAAAACGAACAAATACGATACATAGAGACATAGAAACACTCATGGCAAGCCATTTTTCAGTTGAAAACCAAAACAACTTTGAGGACTGACATGCAACATACCCAGGTGACTAACTGGGAAGATTGCACAATTTTCATAGGGAGGTTGGGAGACTAACTTCCAAAATTGTGCAAGGCATAGTCCAGGCAGTTAGGAGGCTGACTGATTGTTGAAACTGCACAATGCACAATCCATCATGGCTTGTTGAGGGCTGAAACTACGCAATGCACAGTTTCAATCAACAAGGACTGCAAACCCAGCAATCTGCATTGTGCAATTTCTAGGGCCAGCAAGGCACTACCTCCCAGAATTGTACAAAGCAAGCCTGGAGGCAAGTGCTAAGCCAGATTTGTGTAGTTTCTAGAGGGAAGGCAGAGCTTTCACTCTCAGAAATGTGCATTACTAGCCGGGCAGGCAAGGCCCGGGCTAAGGCAGCCCAGACCCGTCGACGGGTAATTGATAACAAGAAAAGTTTTGAATGCATGGAAAAGTGAGTGTAAACAAGAGTGAATGATCATGCATGCAAACACTGAGTGTAGGATTCAGAAAATGAGAAAACAAGCATGTATGTGAAGCGAGTCGTTGCAAAAATGACCGTTAGTGCAGAAACAATGTCATGCATGCGATAATAATGAGATGCAATGAAATAATTGAAACAGTGCTTCTATAAGTTAATGTATTAAAACGACATCAGGCATTCAACAAAACAAAGAAAACAACATTCACACAAAGTGAAATACAAAAAGTGACAGAAAAGAAACAAAAGATATGAAAAGCAGACTTACCGGGAAAAAGCTGAGCTGGATGTGTCGAGTGCTCCTAGATGCAATGTGGGATATCAAAGCTCTAGGATCAATGCGAGGAATGAGCTTTGTAGCTTTGAATAAATAAGTTTTATAAGGATGAGGCTTATGACGCGTGTGCCACAAAATAATGAAAAAACGACACTTGGAGGGAAGTTTCTAAAACGATCTTTGCATGTAAACTCTAGCTACTAAAAATAGGTCCCTGAAATCTAGGGATGCTTTTTGATTTTTGCTTTTTTCCTTTTCGGGGAAAAGTAGCCTTTGCATGCAAATCAAGATTAGTCTGTCCTGGAGGGGACCGGTCAACCTGGGAGCACATGCAACAACCTGCAAGCCTAGGAATGACATTTACACAGTTTCTGGATTGAGCAAGACTAGTTGTCCCTGATGTATTGCACAATTTCTGGACTGAAGCCCTAGCTGTCAGTTAGAATTGCGCATTTTCTGAACTGAAGCCGAGTGTTGGGTTGAATTGCGCATTTTCCAAAGGGAAGGTTACCTGGTTGGATTGTGCATTTCTAGAGCCCATAAGGTAGCCCAGGTGGATTACGTAATTTCTATAGGGAAGTTTGGTTCCCCTCCAGAATTGCACAATTTTCTAGGTGAGCACCTTAGCCCAAAAAATAACTAGGTCTGGAATGTCAGCGTGTGGGTGGGAGGCAAACAACTTAACCAACACAGGCTGGTAAGCCACTGAAACTTAGTTGAATCCTATGTACGTGGATAGTGCAAGACATGATGCTAAGGATGGTTGGTAGGGAGGCTCCAAAACGAAGCTAAGGCAAAATTTTGCAGGGTGGTTGTAGCCGCTACAACAGACCCCTTTGTGAAGTAGCTCTTGAATTTGCTTCTTGATCTTTGCATTCTTCAAAACTAACATTTTATACATGTCAATATTCGGAAGTGGTGCATCTTGTTGCAATTATATCTCATGTTGGATTCCTCTTTTTGGAGGTGACCCTTCAGGTTCATTAAACATATTGTCATAAATATTAACAACTTCAACCAATTCATGCTTGACTTTATAATCAAATCCTAAGAAAACTTGAGAAAACTTCAGATTTAGCAGTATCTTTAGCTTTAATCATCAACAACGCACACTTCTTATTGGCATTCACAAGACTTTTCATTTGACCTGCACTAATAAGAGATAAGTTCATCCTCTTGTGATGTGCTCTAAAAATATACTCAACTCCATCTTTGAAAAGATTATATTTGTTCTCATGAAGATAGGATATGGATTTTCGGTCATATAAATATGGACTCCCTAAGACAATCCCACAAATATCAAGTGGTGCGACATCAAGCACTACCTCATCTATAAAATTGGAAGTGATGGAAAATTTGAGTTTGCATTTTCATGTCACTTGCAATTTGGCATCATCACATACCTAACCCAAAGGGTAAGGTTTTGTATGAGGTGTAAGGGTAAGGTTTTGGCATCAGGAGATGTATTCCAAGCTTAATGTTGGTAAAAAACATAGTGACAAGGGTCACTTGTGATTAATTAATGGCTATGGAAATTGGCAAAGGCAATGGCAAAGGCTTTGTAAAGGCATGAGGCATTTATGGAAATTTTATTTATGAAAATAATGGAAATTAGGAGAAAAGGAAGGAGAAAGGTCACAGGTTGCATGTGAGGAGGAAAATAACGGAAAATGAAGAAAATAGAGGCCTCAATGATAAAAAGGCTTATGAGGATCACTTAATAGCTTTTTGTCAGTCTTAGCTTGGAGTTCTCTCTATTCTCTCTCTCAAACTATTGCACACTTAGAGTTTTCTTGGAGCACTCTTGGAGCGTTGTGTCATACTTTGGATTTGGAGCAAGAAAGCACAAGGGAACATCGAAATAAGCAGCTACAACAGGTTTTGCTTGGAGGTATCGAGTTGCATGTATGATTTCCTTTATAGTTTTGACATGCTTGGCATATGCATGTGGTTATTTGGTTATGCTCTATCATTAGCATGGAGGATTGCTTGGATTGATGATGGTTTTGCCTAGCCTTTCCATTTCATGGATAGCCATGGTGTTGTGGGTTTTACCTTTTATTTCTGGTTAGCTCTCATGTTCCTTATGGATGTGGGTTGAGTTATTAGTTCCTGGAGCCTTGGTTGGAAAAGCCCTTTGGAAGCCCTGTAACAGCTTAGGTTGAGTTATTAGTCATGGAAGCCTTGGTTGGACAAATGCCCTAGAGCCCTTGGTGGGTTGAGTTACTAGTCTTGGAAGCCTTAGTTAGAAAAACACTCTAGAGCCTGACAACTAAATGGAGAGCGAGACGAATGAAAGATATCTTTGTAACACGCAAATGTATGCACCTTTTCTACAGATCGTAGAAAAAGAGCCATGACTCGCTTATAGTAATAATAATCGTAGGATGTGAAGTCATGAATATAGTTTTTTTTGGTATGTAACATCGACATACAAACATGAAAACCGATCGAAAGAAATCCCATGGGCCAGGGATGAAACCCTTACTAATTTTTTCCTCATCAAACTTAATAGGAAAAAGCTATTGGATGTTCAGCCCATTAGGCTCAAACTAACATGGAGAAATTATTGTTGTCGAGAGGCATGTGCTGTAAAATGTATTGAATGATTTTATGTGGTTGAGGCTCTGATGGATTCTTTCCCAAATATTCATTAGTGGGTTAGTTCGGGTGGGGAATTTGACCACTATCCTATAATGTTGGAGCTAAAGAATCTCAGGCCCGAGCTTGGTATCCCCTTTAATTTAAACTCATCTTGGATCAAAGATTAATATTTTTCTAAACATTTTAAGAAGAGTTGGCTTCCTTATGATAATCTATCTGGTTTTTTTGTAGCCCAATGGTTTGAAAAGAAACTTCTTCGTGTAAAGAAATGAGTGATGGAGTGGAACAATTTAAAAATATGTATAGAGGAGAAAGATTTGGTGGTTATTCAATTGCGTATTCATGCTCTATTATATTCTTTCTCTAGTGGTTTTTTGGATGAGGATTCTAGGGAGGCTCTGTTCAATTTGACAACTTACAGAAAAGCCCTATTAGAAGCTTAGGAGGCTGAATGGAGTTTGAAGAGTAAATCTATTTGGATTTCTTATGGGGATGAGAATACAAAGTTCTTCCTGGCCTATGCCAAAGGTCGAAAGATGCGTAATACCATTTGGTCTCTTCATGATGATTTGGGAGGGGAGATATCCAATTTCAATGGTCTTGCCTCCCTAACTATTTCTCATTTCCAAAAAAAATTCAAGGAGCCCGAGATATCTTATATCTTCAAAGTCATAATGGTAGACTAATGTCTCCCTCACTTTGTAAATGATGAAGATAACAAATATTTGATGGAGGTCTTTGAGGTTGAACTAAAGATTGTTATCTCTAGATTTTAGAAAGATAAAATCCCCAGGCTTGAATCCTACAGGGGTTGAATTTTTTAAAGGTTTTTTTGATGTTATTAGACAAGATCTATTGCAAGTTGTCAATGATTCTCCATGGGAGGGAAGGCTCCTACCGAATTTCAAATCCACTTTCATAGCTCTCATTCCCAAAGTGGATAACCCCAAATATTTTGAAGATTTTTGCCCTATTTCTTTATGTAATTGCATCTATAAATTTATTTCTAAAGTGATTACTAGGAGGTTAAAACCGATTTTATTAGAATCCATTTCAAAGGAGCAATTTGGGTTTATGAATTGACGTTAGATTCATGAGGTGAACAAGGTGTTTCAGGAAGGTCTTCATAGCATCAAATCGCTCAAATTAAAGAGTGCAATTATTAAAATCAATTTATCAAAGGCTTGTGACTAAGTGATTTGGATGTATCTTTGAGGTCGATTTCATAAAATGGGTGATATACTACCTGCAATCTGTCTCTTTTGTTGTGTTTGTCAATGGTCCAACTTCCCCTTTTTTCCACGCTCAAAGATATCTTCATTAAGGGTGCACCTTATCTGCTCTATTGTTCTTACTGGTCATTGAAGGTCTCAGTAGCCTTCTTGCAAATGCTAATCATCGAGGTGATTTTCAGGGCATTTTCATTTGAAATGCATCAGCAATCACTCATGTTTTGTTTGTTGATGATATCTAGATATTCTAAAATTGTTCTTATAGAGATGTTTCTTTATCTGATATCATAAATTTGTTTGGATTAGCAGAATAAATGGTAACGAATGACAGAAAGTCATATATGTTGATTCATAATTTATTATAATTAGAAGCTTTGAACATCATGAATGATTTTCCTTTTCAAATTCTTGAGCTTGAAAATGGTATAAAATATTTGGGCTTTCATCTGAAATCGAATTGCTGCACGAAGGTGGATTGGTCATGACTAACTGCCAAGATCAAAAAAAGAATTAAAAGTCAGTGTTTTAGGTGGCTTTCCAGAGTTAGGAGGCTTGTCCAGGTTAAATTAGTTTTGGAGGTTATCATGGTCTTTTGGATTTTGGCTGCTTGGATTCCACATAGTACTAATATGTTTCAAGCTCCTATGGGTTGGCTGTCAAGATCATTTTGCACTCCCTTGGGTTTGTTGGGAAAGGATTTCCTTACCCATAGATTTGGGTGGGTGGGGCCTAAAGAGTAGCTTTATATTCTCTCATGCTCTAGCTGCAAAGTGTGGGTGGATACTTTTAATGACACACATTTTATGGACTTAGGTGGTTTATCAGAAGTATATTCATCCTTTTTCTCCGCAAGATTGGATTTGGCTTAGGGATAAGCCTAGGAAAAATATACCTATTATCTGGTGATATGTTCCCAACTCCTTTGATATCATTGTTTTTGAACTTTCTTTAAATATTGAAAATGGGTCAAAGGTCCATTTGAGTTAGGATCCATGGCCTAGTTGCAGACTCACATCTTTTGCCTCAGTCATTGATTGCATTCCTCAGAGATAGAGGGTTCTCTAGGATTGCTAATGTAAATAACATTGTTAGTACTACAATTTAGTGTCAGGGGTGGTTATTAGCTAAGGCTTTCCAGATTAGGAGGATTTTTGTGATGTCAAGAATCGTGATTTAAAATCTTTGCATTCAGTCTGCACTCAATTTCCTCTTTCAAAATATGAACTGCTTGGTCCCATTCCTTGATCGACATCCCTACTCCCAAAGCGGGTTTCCTGCACCTAAATTTGACTATTGTAGAGGTGTATTCTTGCTAAAAATTTTCCCACTTGGGATAATATGCAGTGTCGCTATAAGATTGGTTTAGGTTGGTACATTCTTTGTCAGGAGTTGGATAATCTATAGAACATATTTTGAGGGATTGTCCATTCTTTTGTTAGTTATGGAATAAATGTTCTTGCTTTTTAAGATCTCAATGCTTATGGTTTAGTCATTTCTTTGAGGAGAGGTTGAGGGTGTGGGTTCATAACAGGAACATAAAGTCAGGGGAATTTCCTTTTCTTATTTGTTGGGGTCATGGTTAGATAGAAATAAAGGTATCTTATTAGATGTGGTTTCCTCTCCAATTCAGGTGACAGATGATGCTTTGGTCATATTATCTCATTTTCCCCAACCTATCCCTCCCCCTAGAACTTGATCTATTATTTTAGAGGAGCCTAATACCTCACAGCCCTAGGGCTATTTCTATGGGGCAAACAAAGAGGATAATTCTATGTGTGGTGGTGATTTTCTTTTTTTTTTTTTTGATTAGCACTATTTCAAAGTGTCTATGGGCATTGTGGGGCTCAAAAAATCCAGATAAGTTGGGCATTGTGAGTAACTGTTGAAAGTATTCTGAGTAAGTGTTAAGACACCCTCCATTCCAATATTTTGAAAAGAAAGATTCCAAATTTTTTTGGGTAAAACAATTTTGAAATACTACATTAGATATATGCTCAACATTTAAATATTTATAAAAATATTGAAATACAATCATAAATTCTATTTTACTTTATCCATTAATAAATTCTATTTTACTTTATCAGGATATATGAGGACAAGAGGCAGACTGAGAAGGCGATCAATATAACCATAAAATTATTCAGCCACAGCAGAATTGAATTACTGTCATGTTGATCGCCTTCTCAGTGGGCCTCTTCTTCTCCTACGCTCCTCTGCTCACACCCCTCCTGCTGCATACCTTCTCAGTGCTCTGCTTCTTCTCCTGCGCTCCTCTGCTTATTCCTCTCCTCTCCTATTCTCATGCTCACACTCCTACCTGCACATGGCCATATATACAAAGCAATCTGTGCCAATTTTCCTCTGCGCGAAACTTGCTGGTATCTTTTGGATATGTACGAATTGGCTCTTACCATCCATCAAAGGACACGATATTTGTTTATTCAATTAATGCAGGTGCTCCAATTAACGCAGCTCGCAATTCCGGTTTTCACAGACCATCAAAAGGTGTGTAATGGTTGCTTGTTTAATTTATTCATGTGCCTATTGATTTTTTGGAGACGCGTGATTTTTCCGTGCCAACTACCTCATTACAACCACACATCCATAATAGTAACATATACATTTTCTTTGAACCCCCACTTAATGCCATATTCATTCCTTCTTGAACTGCCACATAATGCCACCTACATTGTCATGCACATGTCGAGTCTGTGTTTTTCTTCTTATGGTCTTTTTGCACCGGCATCAATTGATCCAAGCCATTTGACTGATCTAGAGCTGCACCGATTCACCTCTGCACCTCTCCGTTGCAGTAATTTTCCTAGCTCGAGGGGATTGAACGGAGATAGGGACTCTTGGAAGCAGAAAAAGAAGGTTCTCTCCTACATGCTGAAATTTTTTCGAATTCCAGCTTCAAAAAAATTTCTTCCCAATTCCAACGTCAGAAAAAGTGTAAAATTTACTTTGTTTTAAACTAAATTCACTAAATTCATTTTGAAATGGTGAGAGGAACTTGAAATTCTATAACAATTTATAAAAGTAAATTTGTAAGTTTTTGTGTGCTTTCTATAGAAAACCTTGCCAAGAGACTTCTTGTTGTGACTTTGCATAAAAATATTTGTACAAAAAAGTTGAATCCTATATCATTCTTTGATTGGATCTTCTATTTTTTTTTATGTGACACCAACTCAATCCTATGGCTAATTCTTTCTAAGTCCTTATAGCATCGTTCCTCATGTACTTGGTACAAGTTTTACCAAATGTTAGGTATCTTTTTTTGTATTATACGTATTTACGAAAAAGGAAGGGAATTTGTGTCACTCATAACATTGCCTTGAAAAGATTGAATTTCCTTTATACAAAAAAATCAACGCTGAAAACCAAATGAAAGCAAAGGGGGCGAAGTTAAATAATTCAACAAATGCCCTGAACCCATTTTTGCACATTAAACGACATCAATTTTCATTAGTTGAATCATGTAGTTTCTCATGATCATGCCCACACAGATGTGTCGGCCTACAGTAAACGGGTTATAATCAGCACAAGTATATACTCTATCTGCACAGAGACAACACCTAACTCCAGTGAAGCAGGGGTCTACACGCAGGGATCTAGACAGAACACCTATATGCACTGTGATCTACCTTTTGGGATACAACCAAGATACAACCAAGATCTAGACGCTTCTCATTGAGCTACCCATAGCATAGGGATAAAGAGGCTTTTTGGTCAGAGGCGTATGAGCCTAGAAGAATTCACTAAGATGTTCAAATATAGGGAAAATTTTATAGCCACAATAAACAAACGAAATTATACCCATTCTTGCGAGGTGATGAAGTATTTGGTGGAACATTTCGATTCAGAATTACAGGGATGAGTAGGCCTATCATAAGAACCCTTGGCTTTATTTCCACTAAAATATTTCGAGTGAGCGATGGACAAAGGACCCAACTCCTTATTATCTCCAGGTTGAAGCTTTCATCAAAGCTGTTTTCCTCAATGGCAGCTCAGACTGTCTATCATGTTCTTCAAGGTCTATTCGAGCCCTCTTAAACCTTGTGGAAATGACTAATCCAGTATAGATCACATTCATCTCCTTTGGAATAGGGAAAACAAAAAGAGGAACTATGAATCCCTAAACTGAAAGCTATGTAATTTTCATTCTTCTAGCAGCCTAGGAGTTGAAGGAGTCGTAGTTCTTAGTTGCAGATAACAATTATCTTGAGAATGTTCTTATGCATCCAAATGCATTAGGCGTAGCGCTAGAGGTAGAAAGACGTGCATCAATCCAAAATTTTCCTTCAGTTTCCATTTTAATTGATAAAATTGTTTAAAAGATAGGAACAACTACGAGGTTGCATGCATCCCATGTGTTGAGATTTCTATATTATATAATTTAGAAATATACAAATTGATATAAAAAACAAAGTCCATGTGTTAAGCTTTCAATATTATATAATCTAAAAATATATAAATTGATGTAAACAAGGCAACACATGTATATGCATGTAGTTGTTGTATGCAATCTACATGGTTTTAATAAACTGAAGGTCAACATGTCCATCCAGGATATACATTATACCAGTAGCCCAGACTGATTCTAGTTTTGAATTTTTTTTAACATATGCATTTATAGACACTCAAGATGATAAGATTTAAATGATATGGTAATCTTTTAATGATGTTTACCTCCCGCTGTAGGATGGGTTCAAAGTTTAAGTTATCTTTGCGGTGAGAGTTCATTGGGTGTTAATCACGTGCATGCTAACATCATTGGAATGTATATGAGAGGCTAGATCTTATAGATGCAATACTATTCTATTTTATTCAACTAGTAATTGGTCATATGTGTCTGTTCATTTTAACCTTGCATTCGAGTTAGATTTTAGTGGTTCTCTATGATCTTGATAGACTTTGCACTAAGATTGACACTGCATAATCATTGTTTTTCCTATTTCCATAGCGATGTCTCTTTACCCTCACTGATTTGCAGAAGGTTAGTTCACTATACTTTGTTTTTGTAATTTCTGACTGTAAAATTGCATGCATTTTTAAAAGCTTTGGTTTGAAAAATACCCCATTGGAATTTGCACACTATCTATGTTTAGAATTCAAGTATTGTAATTGACAATGACAAGGTCAGCCAAATTGTGGTTTCAAAATCAACTACGAGTGTTTTTTAAATAAGTTGGAAGCGAACTTGTTACCTTTTCCAATCCAGTTTTGTTGGGGTGGGGCTAAAAATCGAGCACCAGGTTGGGTCTATCATGCCTTAGCCAAAACTGTGGCAAGGCCAAGCATTCATCTCAAAGCCAACAAACTAGTATCCTCAGGCAGTCTCAAGGTATGCCTCTAAAAGTTATCACCTTAGTGCACTAGCAGATGCTTTCGAGTAACCTTAGATTTCCATAAAACACTGGGAAGAGGGGTGTAATAGGCTTCCCTATGGAGTTCCTCCCTTTGTGAGCTAGCATGCTCCCTCGGTGAGGTGGTTGCTATTGAAAAGAAGGCTAATCAATATATAACTCTTTTATTATTCATTTCATTGGTGAAATAGGTCATATGCTGCTTAGAGTTATAACCCCCCTCAACAACTCTTTCCTTTTAGTTCGAGCTTCGAGCAAATCTGTTCGGAAAATATGTGATGAGACATGCAGGCTTACTTTTTGTTATTGTTCAACCCTAAACAACACTTACTTAAGGTACCACGATGTTAGTCGATACAACATCTTCATGAAGTATGTGGACCTATTTAGTTGGTTTTTTTGGATCACATACATGTGGACCTATCATTGAATTTAGACTTGATGAAATGTATCCCCCATCTGGGCTCTTATATGATGTTTTTCTCTACAGACTTTCATGTTTCATCACTGTCTTTGAGGGAAAAAACATGAGTTAATCGAGACAAACAAGTTGGTCAGCAAGGTCACTGCTTGTATATCAAAGGAGAGAAAGTTGGTTTAGGAGTACTTTGTATGCATTGTCAGATTTCAGGGTTTGATACGCACTGTCAGATTTCAGGCTATGATACTTATTTGGTCTCTTGGTTATTGTAGTTGTCTTATATATTTATGTAGGAATATTCATGGGTGAATTGAGGATAAAATTATGGCCACTGCCTTTTATATAATGATTATCCTCCAATTTGCTTATGATGTTGATGGCTTCTACAAGCAGTTAGACAACCTTTCTTTCTCATGGACTGGTTGGAGATTAATAATAAAACCTGATATAACCAATTTATTTTTTTAGGAATACACATATGTGGTATTCTTTTCATATGCATTCATTGTGATAACCACACCTATTTACACCAGACATACACACAAAAGGGGACAACTAAACCCATACCTTGTGTCATGAGACAAAAAAACACCTTGCTATTTCACACTACGAAGATGCTACTACACACTATTCTGATATAGATTCTTATGACGACATTCGTCCGAGATACGCCTACATACTTAGAGTTCCATATATGTAATTATTCGATGAGATATTAATTAATAGACTTCCTTTGTCGAGCTTCAAATCAAATGACAACTTTATATCATTCGAGATTGTCTACCAAT
Organism: Pinus taeda; assembly: GCA_000404065.3. Lineage (NCBI taxonomy): Eukaryota > Viridiplantae > Streptophyta > Pinopsida > Pinales > Pinaceae > Pinus > Pinus taeda. The sequence goes on along the minus strand of APFE030609294.1, from coordinate 576 downwards.
GAAACCACCTATTCTTACGAGGTATTGGATAATGGAAACATAATAATATTCTCCATCAGTCTCATTACATACGTATATTTTATTTTAGGGGGATCAGAGATACTTGAATTCCACGCCTACTACGATGATGTTGGAACGTCTAGGAAAATGGGCGACAAGGTCGCTTTTTGTGACGCTCTTGCGAAGGATACATTATATAAATTAGAGGGATGGCCATTCCCTACACTAGCTCCCAATAAGCAAGATTTCTTTCAAGCACCATAGAGAGGTTGCATAATCTAGGGAGAAAATAAGAATTGTATTCCATGGTTTAGTAGACTATGCTGGTTGGACTAATGCATACTGCTTCATTTAAATATCGTCTTTACCAATCCCAACAAACATTAAAAAAATTAATGTAACCCAACTGCAATGCCTCATTCTTTGGCATCCATGCATCCATATTACAAAATGTTTTAACATGGTTTAATCTTAAAAAAACACGTTTTAGGACCTTCATTCCGGTATACTACAACGGGTTTCGATGCAATAGAATCATGTAGTTATTATATATATATATATATAAAGAGTATGTTT
>APFE030609289.1:0-30573 GCA_000404065.3 Pinus taeda | reverse complement strand
AAACATGTTTTTAGTGACTTTCTCTCTTTTTTGAAGCTTGACATGAAGAGAAGAGGTATTAGGCTTGACAAGGAGGATAATATGACTATTGATGGAGCCATATTAACTGCAGATAGTCATGGTGACAAATTTCAGTGTAACACCGTGCTCGAACTCAACCTTCAGAGTTCCTTAAGAAAGACCTCAACAACACCGCAATTAGCAAACTGCTCCACCGTGACCCCCGAAGGGATTGTGGAAGATGCCATGGTCTCCGTTGATTCTTGGGAGTACCCTGCAGACTTCATGGTCCTTCAGCCAAAGGAAAAATTCACTGGATACCCCCTCATTCTAGGAAGGCCTTGGTTAGCTACTATAGATGCTTACACCAGTTGTCGAGCTGGGAGCATGACCATCAACAATGGGCCTATGTCCAAACAACTCATCCTATATCCTTCAGCCCAACCTCTACTAGAACATGTCTTACCTCTCTACTTGGAGGAGGAAGATGAGGATGAAGTCTACTCTGCACCAATGTGCATAGTGGAAGCCACCAGGGGAGGTCCTCAAACCGAGGATGACCTTATTGAGAATTTGATTCAGAATCCACCTCCCAGTGTGCTGCCATTAGAAGAGTTGGTAGAAGACACCCAAGCCAGTGCTTTAGTGGATCTCTGTGTGGCTGATCCAACCTCTCCCCGAGTTAAGAATGTGGAATTTTTCCCTGAAAGAACCTTGAATATCAACTCATCCCTATCCCCCTCTCAGGAGGAGCTGTGTAGCTTATTGAATCGCCATTTGGATGCTTTTGCTTGGAGCTATAAGGAGATGAAAGGAGTCCACCCTTCAGTATGTACCCATCACATTTACATTAAAGAGGATTGTAAACCAGTTAGGCAGCCTCAGTGGAGAATGAATCCAGCCCTTAAGGACATTGTCAAAGAAGAACTGCAAAAGTTGCTGGATGTAGGATTCATCTACCCCATCTCTGACAGCGAGTGGGTTTCTCCTCTGGTGCTTGTGCCCAAGAAAAATGGGAAGTGGGGAATTTGCATCGATTATCGAGAACTTAACAAAGCCACCAAGAAGGACCATTTCCCTTTGCCTTTCATAGATCAAGTGTTAGATGGGCTGGCAGGGAAGAAGTTCTTTTCCTTCCTAGATGGGTTTAGCAGGTATAACTAGATCTAAATCAGCCCAGAAGACGAAGATAAGACCACTTTCACTTGTCCATGGGGTACCTTTGCCTACCGGGTCCTTCCCTTTGGGTTATGCAATGCTCCTGCCACTTTCCAGAGAGTAGTACTCAGCATATTTGCTGAACTGGTTCATGATTCGGTGGAAATCTATATGGATGACTTTACTCCTTATGGGCCCAACTTCCAAGAAGCATTGATTAACCTGGGAAAAGTTTTAACCAAGTGTATTGTAATGAACTTATCCCTCAGTCCAGGAAAATGTGAATTCCTGATGACTAAAGGGACCGTGCTAGGTCATACAATTTCTCAGCAAGGATTGCAGGTGGATCCCAACAAGATTTCTATCATCCAAAGGGTTCCACCTCCTCAAAAGGTAAGAGATTTTCAGAGTTTTCTAGGTTTAGCAGGATACTATAGAAGATTCATTAAATATTTCAGTAAGCTAGCCTCTCCATTATTTGGTCTTTTGGGGAAGGATGTTGAGTTCATATGGACTGACAACTGTCAAGAGGCTCTGGATGCATTGAAAGGTAAGCTGGTAACTGCCCCAATCTTGATAGGTCCAAACTGGGCCCTACCTTTCCACATTCACACAGATGCCTCGAACAAAGCCATAGGAGTAGCCTTAGGACAAGTTGAAGAGAAGCTACCATATGCCATATATTTTGTCAGTAAAAACCTATCCAAGGCAGAGTTAAACTATACCGTAACCAAGAAAGAGCTCCTAGCTGTAGTCCATTCCCTAAACAAGTTCAGACACTACATCACTGGTTATCAAACATTCGTACACACTAATCATGCTGCAATTAGGTATTTAATGAATAAACCTGATGTAAATGCTCGTATCATTAGATGGTTACTTTTATTGTAGTAATTTGATCTGACCATTGTTGATAAGCCAGGCAAGGAGAACGTTGTTGTTGATTTCCTGTCTAGACAAGATTTGTCTGCAGGTGAAGAAGGGGTGGTGGAAGATCAAATGCCAGATGAACACCTATTTGCTATTTCAGTACTCTCTCCATGGTTTTCTGATATAACAAATTACTTGGTTTCAACACAGTTCCCACCACACCTATTCTCAAAAGAGAAGAGCAAGATCGTGAGGAAAAGCGCCCCATTCACATGGATTGGGGGCAACCTGTTTAAACTTGGCCCAGATCAGATTTTGAGGCATTGTGTCAGGGAGGAGGAATTTTTTGACATCGTCCTCACCTGTCATGATGGGACCTGTGGATGTCACTTTGTAGCAAAAAGAACTGCTTTCAAAATTCTACAGGCATGCTATTATTGGCCCACTCTTCATCAAGATGTCAGGAGATACATTAGCAAATGTGACCAATGTCAAAGGATGGGGAAACCGACTCCAAGGGATGAAATGCCCCTCCAACCTCAAGTGACTTTCGAGCCATTTGAGAAGTGGGGCATGGAATTTGTGGATCCTATCAACCCTCCTTCAAACTAAAAGTATTACATCATTGTGTGCACGGACTACCTGACAAAGTGGGCAGAAACAAAGGCAATCAAGGTAGCAACAGAAGAAAAAGTGGATGAGTTCTTGAGGGAAAATATTTTGTATAAGTTTGGCTACCCAAGAGAGTTACTCACAGATCAAGGAAGTCAATTTACCTCTAACCTGGTCGAAGACCTGCTTGCTCATCATAGGATTAAGCACAAAACTTCCACCCCTTATCATCCCTAAGAAAATGGACAAGTGGAAGTCACTAACATAACTTTGGAAGAGATTTTGACTAAAGTGGTGAGAAACAGCAAAAAATATTGGGCAGATCACCTGGTTGAGGCCACTTGGGCCTACAACACTACTTGGAAAACTACAATAGGTTTCACACCTTATGAGCTGGTCTACAGGAAGAAGGCTTTGTTGTCCATAGAATTTGAATATAACACATTGAGGTTGGTAGCTCAGCTGGACCTAGATCTTAGCCATGCATAACAACAAAGATTACTTCAATTTAATGGACTAGATGAACAGATAATGTAGGCCCTTCTCCACTCAGAGGTACTCGAACTTCAGAGGAATATATGGCATGATCGATACCTTAAATAAAAGCAATTTCAGCCAGGAGATTGGGCATTGTTATATGATTCAAGATACAAGGATTTCAAAGGGAAGCCGAGGACAAGATGGCTAGGAGCATATAAAGTGGAGAAATGCAACGAAAATGGTTCAGTCCTTATCAGGACCATTGATGAAGAAGCCATCCCCATGCTCATCAATGGGCATTAATTGAAAATCTACAAGAAGCCCCTTTCTAAGGAGGAGTTCATTGAGACTATGGATAAATCAGTGTTGGTAGTGGAGCAAGCCCCTGCCTCCACTCCACCCACACCTTGAACACAAAAGAAATAAAAAATAAAAATAAAAATAAAAATAAAATAAAATATCCTTGGGTGAAAACCTCTTGGAGGTACCTAGGGTAGACAGTGAGGGTGAAAACCTCCCGGAGGCGCCCCAACTGTCTCAAAACAAAAAATAAAAAACAAAAAAGAGAAAAAGAAAAATAAACCTAGTTTCTATTGAATAATTGTAGGTTGTAGAAAGGACATTGCAGGTTGGATTGCACAAGACAAAGACAGCACCAGGCTGCAAGCATCCCTCACAATCCATTCCTCCACGACCACTAATCTTTCCTAAGATTTGGTCTCATTCGGGCTAAGATTTCACCTTCTACATGAAGTTCTGTGTCTTCTACAGGAAGTTTTGTGTCTTCTATAGGAAGATCCTGTATAGCCTACAGACAAGCCAAAATTGATCTTCGAAGAGGACCCAAAGGCTGGGAATCCATCCATGAGCCTATGAACATCCCTGCTTCCATCCATCGCCATATGTCACCTTTTTCCATCTTTGCACACCTCCATTGCACTCATTTTTTTTTATGTTCCTGCACAGTCACATACAAAAATCCTGTTTTCTTCATACTGCCAGCAAAAACTTCTTAATGATAAATCAAGCAGCAGTTTTTCCCTCACCATACCTATTACCCTCCATCTAGATTCCTCATCAACCAAGACCCTCATCAGTAGTATAGCCCTGCATATTCTAGCTTGCATTCCAGGAAGAGAAGCAACTACAAGACATCCTACAAGAATCCTGTAGCAGCTGAGCCCTCTTAAAGACATACTCCAGAGACAGGGACAACAAAGTATGGTATAAGAGACATGCATGGAGTTCTACTTGAACATATGAAGATCAGCAACAACAGAGGCCGAGTATGCAGTGTGCATGCAACAACAACAAACGAAGGAATGGGTTCCACACATAACACGGCCGCGACCACACAGGTAAGTGCCTAAACTCATTCTTCAATTGCATAAATCATATTTTAAAAGTTGCATGACTATGGGAATGGTCCCTTGGCCAGTTACATATCCTCTTGGAATCCAAACGAGCCCCGTTACATTCAAAATTTTTGATTAGATGTGCAGCCAGCAAGTGTGGAGTGTCCATTCAGAGAGAAATTGTCAGGACTGGTAGTGGTGGTGGCGGATAACGGGAGAGAGGAGGTGATGGCAATCAGAAACACACAGAAACATTATGGTTATGACATCAAATCAACGATCCCATCCGGCCACCTCATCCCCTCACCACGCATCATGCTGCAGTTAAAAGACGCTCAGTCGAAACATGCACCACCCTCTGTTCATTTTGCACTCACGATGTTCTTGACTGGAGTACGTGTCCAATGCTTCCAAAAATAGTTAACCAGTCGTCCTCCACCAGTTTTTTGGCCTATTTTCAAAAATCTCCCACTTATCGGGCTCTATCAGAAGCACAATTTAATTCTATAGGAACTGGGAACCTTCTATAGGAAGGGTTCTACAGGAAAGGCAGAGAACTTCTCAGAAGAAGGGAAACCCAGAATTTTCATTGAATTTCAAGCTCCAAATGAGGTAGGCCAGAGAGAACTTTTCTGTGCATGATTTTCTTGTGCAAGGTGGTGAATTGAACGACATCAGTTTGAAAAAATAAAAGTCTACCTGTGTATTGAACAAACCGTGAAAGATTGCCTGCATATTTCACTGAATTTACCGAGTTCTTTCTCTGCATTCCGAAATCTCCTCATCATTTTTAAAATTCTTCGGTAAGGAAGATACATGCTACAGTAGAGGCCACCCTGTGTGTGTGAAAAAAACTAAATTTACATATCTATCTATGTGCTGAGAAGAGAATCTGTGTCCTTATGCTCTGTTCTGTAAAAACAAAATTCTTCTTTCCATAAACAGATAATTGAATTTTGGGTGACATCAGTCTTAAAACAAGGGAATTATTTCTATCTGGTATTGTAAGGAACACACAAGAAATTCCTTCTTGGATTCAGAAGAAACCAAATTTAGCTATCCTCTGTTCAGTGATTGACTGTTGTTTTCCTGAGCATTTTCTTTTATGGTTAAAACATAAGAAGAACACTCAACACCATGCCAGGGGGAATCCATAAGGAAAGAGCCCTCAGACTCCGGCAAGCTGTATGAGCACCTTGAGGTGGTGGAAATTTTCACCTGAGCAAATTGGATATCCTTCTTTGACAAAATTCAGGGTCATGATGAGGAGATAATTGAAGATTTTTTAATATCCCTGAGACCACATTCAAAGACACATGCCACAGTTAGTTTTAGGGGTTTGACCCTAGAACTCACCCCTGAGCTCATCAGTAGAATTACTGGTCTACCATTGCAGCTCCCTTGGAGCAAGGAAGAGAGATCATCGGGCCAAATTGCTAAGAAAACATTTTTTCTGCCCGAGGAGCATCCTGTAGAAGACAAAAATGGAGTTAGAAGGACAAGCCTGCCTCCTCTCTGGAGTGAAGTTATTTAACAAATTATGAAGTACGTCACATGTGAAGGGAGGTTTAGCATCATCTATGGATACCATTTCAGGTTGTTATGTGAATTAAGGCATGGGATTGACTTGTCTCCAGCCAAGAAACTGAGCATCCCATATTTCCTTCTTTAGTCCTTAATTGAATGTGGTACAAAGCTAAATGAAGGGATCCCAGATCAGTTGGCCCACCATGGGCTCATCAAACTTTGGTGGAAGATGCTTTACACACCTACATTGTCCCAATATCTTGGGAAATCTTCAAAAACATGTCCAGAAATGATAACATTAGAACTTTGGTTGAAAACATCACTCCATCCAGCAGTGAGGAGGGGGGGCAAACTGAAGAAATGGAGAAAAACAATGATGAGGGAACACAGGACATCCAAGCAGAGGGCAGAACAGAGGAAGCAAAAGAAGAACAGAAAGAAATTAGCAAGACTGTTGAGCCTAAAACAGAGGAAGAAACAACAACAAAAACAACAAGGGAAAAGAGGATACATAGTAGAAAGGAAAAGGACGAAAAGGCCCAAATGAAGGCTACCACAGCTAAAGTAGGCACCCAAAAAGAAAAGGAAAAGGCACACCCTAAGATATCAGTCACATAGACGAAAACAATGGACACAGAGATTTCTACAGGAAGTGAAGAGAAAGACCAACAGGAAGAGAAATCCCTGGAGACATTGGCAAGGGAGGCAGCAGCTGTGCTTGCTGCATTAAGCACACCTACAAAACAAAAATGAAATAGAAAGAGGCAAACCTCCATGTACTTTAAAGCCAGGAGAAGCACACGGATCAAAGTGGGCAAACCCTAGCCACAATCAAAGGAACCAATTGTCATTCAGGACACAATCACTAAACTGAAAGAAGAGTCTCCTTCAAAGATATCTATCACCTATGAAAGAGGAAGCCCAGAAACCTCCACCTGGAGAGAAAGAATTAGGATGATGGACTCAAAAATAGCTCTATAGGAAGCTGAAACATCTCTACATGAAACTCTAGCAAAGTTAAAAGAAATTGAGAAATTGGAGGAGAAGGCCAAATCCAAGGATGTTGCAGACATAGGCCACCTGGAGGAACAACTAAAGGAATCAAGGAAAGAGTTGGCCATGGTGAGGCACATGGAAAGTAGTTAGAGAGCCAAATTACAGGAAGAGAATGAGCTGCTGAGAAAGTAGTTGCAGCTACAGGAAGGTCATAAGGAAGATAGGCCATCCATTGTGGGAGAGTAGCAGCAACAAGAAGGACCTCCAGTAGACAAGGAAACAACTGAGGAACAACAGAGAGAAGAAAAGCTGCCAAATGATGTTGAGATGCTAACATAAATACTATAGGAAAAGGAGTCACGGGCAGCAGAGGAAATATAGGCTTTAAAACATCAAGTGCAAGAGAAAGAAGCCCAAATGGCCTGCATGGCCAGCTGGGCAGTAGAAGCCTTACAGAGTAGGCAACCTGCTAAGTCATATGCATTATATCTTAAAGATCAATGGTTGCAATTTCAAATTAACACACTGGCCCAAAGGGGCACCATTCCATTCCAAAACTACAATCAATTCATGTATTTATGTGACAGTAGCTCAGCTAAAGATAAGGCTAAGTTAGTATAATTCGATTTACACAACTTGGAACTTCCAAACATGAATCTATGGTAACCCAACGTAGCATTGGGAGATGTGAAACTAATGATCATGGCCTCTTGCTTAAGCCATGAGGAAAAGAGGGCAACAGAAATTCGAGAAGTTATGGACAAGGAGCTAATTGAACCACTCATGATCAAAGCAGAACCAGAAGATCCCTTAGCTTTAGTGTATGCCCATCAACATCTAGCCAAAAACCCTTAGGTTCTCCCAGACTACATTAAAAGACAAGCTCAGGCCATTGCTCACTTTGAGGACATGGAAAGATTGTTGGGTGATAACTGCATTCATGCTTGCACAAGGAGATGGAACACATTGTCCCACAGTCTGAAATAAGATAATACCACTTCCCAACAAGGATGCGGGAGGCTTTGGCCAGAGTACCCCTTTACAAACATTCAATGCAAAATCTAAAGGCCAACTGGATTGGCCTAAAGTTCAGTCCTCCGTCGCTTTTGGGACTGCTAGAAGGGGTCAATGAAGAAGAATAACACAGGAAATGGGAGGAGGTAGAGAGAAAAGCAGGGTTTCATGACTAAGAAGAAGACATCACCTTAGAAGCCTGGGATGTCAGAGAGGCATTCGAAGCAATCAAAGATGATGAGCTGGAATAGTTGCTCAAAGGATGAGCAACACATTCAGTAGGGGGTGATGATGAGCCCCAAAAATGGGTAAATTATTGGGCTCATTTTTCCTATTATTCTCAATTAATCCACCATTCTTCATAGTTCTATGCATGCTTTTTAATATATTTATGTTAATTGAATGAATGAGAATAGTCACTTGACCACAAAGTCTAATACGCGCTTATTGCAAAATTTTGGACATCTTTTGGACCAAGATCAAGCATTTATGAACAAGTTGACAGCCAAATATGAAGGAACAAGGTTGAGGATTTGTACAAAGGGTGTCTCCAGCACTAAATGACCCCTTCCTCGAGTTCTCCACCATCAGCTCAGAGTTCAACAGCCCACCAAAGATGACTTCAAGGGGCAGCCGAGCAGATTTTGTAAAGTGGCTGATTAATTGTAGTTTTGAGCAGCCAAGATCCTAATGTTAAGGAGGGTTGTTGGAAGTCCTCACGGGGCATAATTAGGAAGGATTCAAGCCTTGGTATTTTAGCTATTGAATAGTTGTTTTTCACACTTTAGTGCAGCTCTGCATTTCAGCTCATCTTCAAGCTTTTGCTGCAAATAGTTTAGTGACATGATTATTTTTCGAATAATGGAGATAAATTTCACTTTGTACTAGCTCTGAGCTTTCTTAGGAGGCTTTAGCTCTTGGGGTTGGGCCCAACACAAGTGCAAGTACCTCCTTTGTGTAATTTTATGTGTCTTTGCTGCATTGATAGAATAATTTCTGTTATTTAGGTTAAGATCTTGCTTTGCTACTTAGGTTGTTTTTGATGATTAAAATAGATTTTCATACTTCAGGTTGATTTGACAGTTTGGTAAAATAAAAGATCTATAAAAAGGCCACCAAGCAATCCCTGATCTCATCTCTCCCTCCTTGGGACCATGACCTGAGACCAGGGCATACTTGTTGCCACAAAAAACATTGTTTTTGCCTTTCCATGCAATTGCTAGTGTTAGATTTTTAGTTGGAAAAGTTGATACCAGTTGTACTTTCATATTTAAGATCTGTTCTTGCTTAGTTTCCATAGTTATCTTGCATGATTTCCTGTCTATAAACTTATGTTCATCATGTTTCTGGTTTTTAGGTCAGATTAGGTCAAAATAGTTAGATCTCTGGTTTCCTTGTCTTTGTTCGATCAGTTTTGGAAAATGGTGTGCAGAACACCTATAATACATCCCTGCCTATTCTTCCTCCATCATACAACCTGCTCCAACCCCTAATCCAATATTCCTTCCCTTCATTTGCCACACTTTTCCAATTTGCCCTAATTTCTACATTCTTGTGCAGCATTGCTCCCTCCACCCTTGAACAAATCCAACCACCTTCCTAACTCCTTAGCCTCATTTACCAGGTCCTATACCCCTTTGCATCCTCATCCAACCTCCATTTCCACTTTCCCACAATTTTTTCTACCATCCACCCTCTAAAATCCTCTTTCGGATCTTCTTGTAGAACATCCTGTAGAACCCCTGCAGGCTTCTTGTAGAAGTTCACGTGAGCAGTCTTTCAAGATATAATTGTTATGAAACTCTTTGGAAGGGTGCTAGGGACCCCTTAGGGCCTCTTATCACCTTCACAACCTCCTATAAATGCCCACTCCATTTCCTTTCACTGATCAACCTCTGCACAATAAAAAATCATTAAAGCACATGCATAATAATTCTGCAAAATCACTCAAAAATGCAAAAAGATGTTTTTTTCTAGATTTTACTTCAGAAGTAGCTTATTCACATGCATTTTACCTTTCTAAAAGTCAATGGCATCCATTTCCACCACTTTCATCTCTTTTCTTGCCCCAGTAGGGTTAGCCAGTAAAGTTAGGGTTTGCTAGGGTTTGCATTTCCTTTTAGCTTACAACTTCTTTCTGCAAGTAGACTAACCTCCTTTGAGTTAGATTTTGTCCATCACAGCTAAAATATTCTTCTAAGAGCTCATAGAAGTTGGCTTCAGCTCTTAGCAAACTTGTGCCAGATGATCAAGTGATAGCCTGCGGCAAGAGCTAGTACTTGTGCATATAGCACTGTCGTTTCCAAGTTTGTTATGAACAACCGGGGTGACACTACATGCATGCAATTGAAGGCCTCCAATTGAACCCACAAGCCTTGCTCCTTGCTGTTGTAACCTAAACTATTGAGATTAGTGCCTACGATCATGAGATCTAAGCCACAATTCCATGGGACCCTCCAGACCCCTACCCAGAACTGTCTGAAATTTATCATAATGATAAATAACATAATTACGATGCTAAACATACAGTTGACCTAACCAGGCCTAACCATGACAACCATTTCATCAAACATATGGTGAACATGTAAACCGCATGTCATGAATGCATATATGATCATAGAAGTCTGAAACTTATCTCAGAATCACCAAGAAGGTATAATTCCCTCTCATAATAGTTGCAATAATAATTGTTAGTCCATGCATTCATCAACCATTCATACATTCTTCAAAACATGTCAAGATCCATAAGTAATATGCATCACATAACCAACATGTAACTAGCAATTAACCAACATAGAAACGATTGCAACTCAGCCATAATATCACCGACATAATCATTGCAAATATACATTAATCACAATAGAAGTATAACTCTTATTAACATATGAAAACCCAACAAAGTCAAGGACTTCCACGTACCACATGACCATAGATTGGGTTGAACCAAATCTATATTTCAGAAAATCACCCCCACATCATATTCTAAGCATGAACGTGTGATTTCATGGAATAAAAGAAAACAAAACCAAGCCAAGGCATCCAGAGGCCAAACCAACTCAACCCTCAACCACAATGATTCCACCTCGATACTCGGACATCACTGACACCAACTAGATCGGTCTCTACCTAAGTTATTTAGGACTCCAGGAACTAGTAACCCAACCCACAACCTTCTAGAGCTCTAGAGCATTTGTCCAACTCGGCTCTAGGGACTAGTAACTAAACCCACCAAGGGCTCTAGAACGTTTGTCCCAACCTAGCCTCCAGGACTAGTAACCCAGCCCAATCTATCACAAGGCTTCTAGAGCTTTCGTTCCAAACCACAACCATAAGGAATTATGAGTACCAACCACAAAACAATCAAGTGGAAAAACCCATAACACCATGACTATCTAGGAAATGGCAAGGCATGGCTAAAACCATTGTCAATTTAGGCAAATCTACATGCCAATGATAACACATAACCATAAAATCACATGCATATACCATGCATCCATAAACCCACAAGGAAATCATACATGCAACCTCTTACTTGCAAAGAAATCTAGTTGCAGTCATTGATCATATTGTTCCCTGACATTTTCCCGCTTTCCTTTGCCTTATTTCCTCCAAACCCAAGTGAATGCTAAAGTGCTCTAAGCATGCTCCAATAATTCTCTAATTATGCAAGAGTATTAGGGAATGAGAAAATATAAGAGAGTTCAGCCCAAAACTATCAAAAGGCTAAACTGATAAAAGCCATGAATTGATCCTTAGACGCCTTTTTATCATTAAGGCCTCTGTTTTCATGATTTTTCCTTCAATTTCCCTATCATGCAAAATTGTGACCCTTCATCTCCCTTTTCTCCTATTTTTCTTTATTTTATAAATAAAATTCCAATTAATGCATCTTTGGCTTCACTAATTCCTGTGCCAATTTCCATAACCATTTATTAAGCACTAGTGATACCCATCACTATGTTTTACCCAACATTCAACTTGGAATACATGTCCCATGACATTGGTATTATTTTTTTATTTACATAGGAAATCAACCAAGGGTTGTTACATTACTTGAGGAAGGGCTTCCTATAATCCTAGGCTGATCCTTTCCACCAATTATATGGGGATCTGATATCCAATTTTAAAACAAAACAAAATAGGGAACTAGGGTTTATTTTTTTTCAATTACGAACCAATCAAGATTACTTACTTGAAAGACCTTTTTGAGTTGAGCCCACAAGTTCAATTTCTAAATTCGAAGGAGAAGGTGTTCTAAAGAGACGTAATGTTTTTAAAGAACATTCTAAAGAAAAAGAACATAGTATTTTCACCCTAAGGCTTGTCGTTAAAAGATAAAAATTAATTGGTATAGAGTGGTTATTGAATGAAATTTTAAATCTAAAACTCTCTCCTCTAATGGAGAAAGACTCACTTAACAACCTCTCAATACTGTTCTCAATGAAAGATCCCCCAATCATGATTGGGATGGGAGTAACAAGGAGGCTTTGAAGCTGAAGTTGTTCCCAACCTCTTTTTCCATAAGGTAGTCCACAACAAAAGCAATTACTTAAGGGAAATTTTCCATGTTTTCTCTTGTTCTCATATTAAATAATCCATTTGGCACATAAGTCCATGGCTTGTTTTTAAACATTGATAACCCCTTGGGCTCATTAATCATTTATCTTATAAAAGACATTCCACTTGATTCAAAATGGATTTACATATTTATTATATGAATTAAATGATGATCTGGGATGAGAAGGAGAAAATTTGAGATTGAAAAGGGTTGGCTTGGGTCAAATCCTAAAAACCTTAAAATCCTCTTGTTCAATGTTAAGGAAGTAAAATTTTGTGGTGTTTGATTTTGAGGGGACATGTATTAGAGGTCCCCACTACTTTCTATTAGTCATTAGCTTTTTAATAATCTTTTATATTTGTCAAATAGGTATGTATGTGAAAGTTATGCCCCTGGAAAGGTAACAATTCAATTAATCCAGAAGGTCTAAGTGGTAGCCTGTCAATGCACCATAATAGACATATGTGGAGCTAGACATGTTTGTGAGTCCACTAGAGAGATCTATAAGTGTCTTGAATATTTCAAGAGGTTGATGAAACCCTAATTCTAACTATAAGAAACCTAGTTGAAGGAGGGAAAAGTTCTCATTTCCTTTAGCCACCATAGTTGTTCCATATATGAGTAATGAGTGTGGAGGAGATTTTAATGGAGCAGAAAGACATAAGCAAAATGTAAAACATTGTGGAAAACCATTGTTATGTACCAAATACTTCATATATCATAATAAACTAGAGTACACACAATGTACATGATATATGCATGTGGAGCACAACTCCCAAAGTGGAAATAGAGATGAGTTATGCAATAGTTCCATATAGAAGAAGATAACTTCCTATAATAACCCTGATACATTCATGCATCCAAACCATGTGTCCTTATCTCAATAATGATTATATTGACCTCTATATATAGTCATTCCCACATATTACAGATGTTGGCCCCTTTATTAGGCCAACCCCAATTTAAAAGACATTTGACCTCATATGTGCCCCACTTGAGGTCATATCATAGAGCCCTCATTTTGAATTGTTTTCCCTCAAAGATTTGTATTCAAATATTTTCCATGTGATGAAACTAAGTAATATAATTTACTTATATTTCTACTTTCTTACTACCACTTGTGAAAATCCATCCATCCAAATCAAGTTCTTTTCAATTTTAATATTTGATAGTCAATTGTTACATGATCTTATTTTTTTTTATCTCCATGCATTGTTGTTGTTAATTCTCGATTCTTTTTAGTCAATTGGATGTTTGTACTTTGACTAGGAATGCAATTACCATTAGTTGGTATTATGCAACAAAAGCAATTCTTTCGGTCTTTATAATGAATAGGGAATGAAAACGAGTGAATTAGGCTCTAAGTGAGGCTTCTTGGGCTCAATTTCCATCAATAATTCCTCAAGCCACAACACGACCTTTATAGGACTTCATTATAATCTAACTTAGTAAGATGTGTTAGAAAGTATTTTGCATCATGGGAGGGTAGCAAGGGCTTAGTAATGGTGAATGGATGAAATCAAGGGCCTTGGATCTTGAATGATTCTTCTCAACCTCAATGGCCATGAACGGAGTATCAAACCACCAAACACGCCCTTTGTAGATGATACTTTGACTTTAACGAGGAATATAAGTAATGTTAGGAGGAATTGTGTAATGTGAACTATTCTCAAGGCCTTGACAGTGGTTGGGGTAGTAAAACAAGGGTCGTAGGCCTAATCAACTTAATGGTTAGGGCTTAAAAAGTCAAAGTTACTAACTTTCCTCCTTAACTATATCAAAGTGTTCAATTTCAATGATATTTTTAACCATGTATAATATAATAGCTTGTTGTAAATTGTAAAGAATTATAAAATTGATTTTATAAATTTTATATCTATTTGATTTCAAAATATTTTTAATACTCATAACATCATGTTTTTTTATAAAATTACATGAACTTCTATAAATATATATATTAAATAATTTTTACGTACTAATTTTTAATGATTTAACCATATATATAAAATAAATGATTATATATAATAAAATCTCTTAATTTAAAATCATATATAAAATACTCAATTTTAAACTTTTACACATTTTTATAAATTAAAACTTAAAAAAACAGATTTATAAAAATTCCATTTTACATAATTACATAATTTTATTGGACCTATCTATAGCTTGAAGCAACTCTAAACACCCTTCAAATCCATCTAATAATACAATTAATACAATTTAAAACTATAAAAACCTATTAATCCACTTGTCACTAATTACAAAGATCTACCCATAATGACATGGTTTTGTGAGAGATGGCCCCACATGTTATTAATCTCACTTAGAACAACTAAATGGTTATAAAAATCTACCCAGAATAACATGGTTATGTGGAAATCGCTCCACATATTATTAATTTTTCCGTTGAATAAGTAAATGGTTATTTGAATTGTGATCCGCCGACATACTATTCTTTAATTTTTGGTTCCAATTCGCTTTTAGTTTTCATATATATATATATAACTAACTAAATTCAACTATTGGTATTCATCGATTTAGTCTATTTTAGTTTCCAAAAATTGCTCGTGCATTCAAAAATACTTTCTGAAACTAATCGCGGCAAGGTGGAACACTTTTGATTGCTCGTGAATTCAAAAATACTTTGTGAAACTAATCGCGGCAAGGTGGGACACTTCTGTAGTCAAAAATTGATTTTCTTTCTCAAAAAAAAGGTTCGATTTCATGCAAAGTAATTGGTTCATTAGTTCATTATATCATTCAGTTTTTTGTTTACAATTTATACTTCAGTCTAATATTATGACGAGGATTTTGTTACGTGTTTTATATATATATATATATATGTCTGAAGTTAATTTCTGTTATATTTATCAAAAATTTTATAATCTATGATTAAGTTAGACTTAGAATTTTCTCACTAAAATATTTTATTTTTTAATAAAACATATTAAAAAGTAATAACAAAACTATCAAATTATTTGTGTATTTTGTTTTTTTTGTATTGTTCAATGATTTGTGATTATTTGTGCATTTTGTTTTTCTGTACTCTCTTCTTATTAGTTTTTGTGTTGTGTTGTTGGCAAATAGGAATCCAATAAACAAGGCATCTTACAATGGAGAGGAATCCCTTCAAGAAGGAAAATTCTTTTGGTATAAACAATTATGAGTTTTAAATAATTAAGTTATATTTATGTGTTTTTAAGAATGCTAATTTTTATATTTTACCATATTTAAATGTTAAAATTTGCAATCCACGTAAACGTATTTCCATTGTGATTTGTTAGAGATGAGGAAAGCAGAGGCTAAAAGGATTCGCGACAAGTATCCTCACAAAATACCTGTAAGATCACAAAATAAATTCTTGACTAAATTATTTCGTTGAATTGTTATTTTTCCAGACAAAAATAAAAAAATTACAATTAAAAATCATTTTATTACCTTGTTTTATCTTTGATTTTATGCAATAAAATTTTAAAACTAACTCGGCAAGCAAAAATGTGCAGGTTATTGTTCAGAAGTTGGAGAAGAGTAACGTACCAAACATTGACAATGTGAAGTAAGTACTTGTCCTACTACCACAATGAAATGACGTGTGAGATTATTTAACTTATTCTACATAGTTATCTAGTTAAAAATTATTATTAGAAACCTAATTTGATGATTACAATTGCGTTGAATCTCTCCCTTATGATTCAATTTTGTTAGATATGCATTTAATTATTAAAAAAAAAATTGAATTAAAGTTATGGTATTGGATTTTCAGATATCTAATCCCAGCCGATCTCACTGTTGGGCAATTGGTGTATGTGGTGCGAAAGAGAATAAATCTGAGTTCAAAGAAGGCACTCTTTATTTTTGTGAATGATGTGTTGCCATCAACTGGTAATTTCAAGCAAATTGATTTTTGCTTTACTATTTTATGACACTATCTGGTTTGGGTTTTATGTGTGTTGCTAATGATTGTTCTGGTGAATATAATGTGTGTTGCTAATGATTGTTCTGGTGAATATATTTGCATGCAGCCACTGTAATGTCAACTGTGTATGAGGAGCACAAAGATGAAGATGGATTTCTTTATTTTGTGTACAGTGGTGAAAATGTGTTTGGCCACCAGAATGAGGCTTTTTCTGGAGCCTAAACAAAGCTATGCATATCTGGCTTATTTTAGAATAAGTTTTTTAGAATTTTCATTTTTTTGAAATAAAATTGGATCATCTAGATTTAATAATCTGATAATTTTTTTTCAATTTATAGTAGACGAAATCAAGTATTAACAATTTTTGGTTTTATAGTAGATGACATCAAGGATTACCAAACATTATTTCTATTTTAGAACTTATGCAATGTGTTTGCTACCTCTACTTTTTGTTGGTTTTACACATTCTCACAGTAACATAGACTAAATAACACAAATGTTTTGATAATATCATTGTTTATCATTCATTTAATTTATATGACTACTATTTATATGTTTTCTAATTGGTATTTTATAAAGATTATGAGTCTTCATTAGAGAGTTTTGGTAGCAATACAATAAGTAGCCTCAAACATATATTAATCCCTCCACCTTTGGTGTTTATCCTAATTTGTAAAAAAAAATACAAAAATATTTTAGTTTATTTCCTCATTCCAATGGCTTTTGAATCACGTTTTAATCAAAAGTTGTGCCTCTTTTAATTTAACATACTTTTTAAAAGTCTAATTTGGAGATATCCTACACGCCAACCTTTAATGTAACTCCAAAATTTCCACACCTTGAGTCTAAATATTTTTCCTATGATAATGTACTTTTTCATCTCTATAATTCCATGAATCTCACCAAATATGTTGTACCAAGATAAATTTATGATAATTTTACTTGAGGGCTTGATTTTGGAACCTTTTAGGGGAGCAAACTTGTAAAATATGCCAAATGTCCATTTTTCATAGCATATTCTATAATTTGAACTATAAACACTAAACATTGAACCTCATATTCTTTATAATGACATTGGTGTCACCTGGTTTAGAGCTTTCAATCTTCAAATATGAATATTTTACTTGAACCACCTATAAGTCTAATTTCAGGACTAAACAAAAAGTTTAACTTGCATAGATTATACATCTCAAAATATAGTGAACTAGATTTGATTTAATGTACCTCACTATATCTTCTATTCAAATTAAAAGTTTTGCTTATTGAAATTATCCCATGTTATAGTTAATATCCCATGTTATAGTTAATAGTAAAATCCATGTAAGATCACTCATTCAAGGAGCCTAAACAAGGATCGTCTACTCTAATACTAAATGGTATGTACAAAATACCTAAGATATTATAATAAACCATAGTACATAACGCACACAATATGTGAACATGGATCATAACTATAGAAGACATAATAGAGATTAGTTACACACTAACTCCTTATAATATAGGACAATCTCCTTCAACAACCTTCATACATTTATATATCCAAATAAAATGGCATCCCTCAATAGTGACTAAGGGTTCTTTATTAGGCCAACCCGTATTACATATGCTAAAACCATTACATATACATTTAAACCCATATATGCCCCTCTTGGGGTCATATCACCATAGTGTCTCATAACATTGCAAAAATATTGGACTACTTTGTGTTTTGAATTTTAATCTCCATTATATAAAAGGCAAAAGGCACAACCGTTCATGTCTCATTGGATTTTCCCACACCTAGTTTCCAAGGGCATATTTTGTTTTCTAATGTGTTGGGCATTCCATTTGAAGATTAGAAGGCTTTGTTCTTGACAAATCCGCTTTGACAAACTTGTGAAATGTGTTAAGACATTTAACCCCTCCAAATCATGTGATGCTACCTCTCAGTTAACCTAAGTACTCTTCTGGCTACAGATAACAGAATCTACAGTAAAATTAACCTTCATACCAAATCATCAAAACAAGAAAAATACATTCAAAATTTATATGTCTCTCTTACTTGCAAAGACTTTCAGATTCTATTTGCCCCTTCAACCTCATTAAGATTTCACAGTAACTTAGCTAAGTCACCAAAATCATCCACAAGGGTAAGGAATTATCTTGAAATTTAGAAAATACAACTAAATACAAGTTTCCATTAAATGTAGACAAGGCCATGCACTACGAAAATTTAGCCATGTAAACTGAGAGAAGATAGAAAATACTCTCTATCATTGCCTTCATAATACAGAGTTCCTGAAGTACCACAAGTAGCATGATCTCTTTGCTTTGATTCATTTCATTTACAGAGAGATACAAATGTGCATTCAGAAATATAGAGGTATTATCATTCCATTTTCAAGGCATTGCATTCTAATATTCCTATAGTTAATTTTATATATTGTACTTATATGACTAACATTGATGTGCATACCTACAACTCTACCCTAGTTAGAGTATGCAGTGCTCTTGACAAGTCAATATGACTGAAATCTTCAGCAACCATCATTGGCAGGTTCAACAAAACTAAGTTATTTCCTTGAAGTTGTGTACAATTTTCTTCAACATCAACCTAAGCACAAATAATTACGAATGCAAGGCCATTGTAATGGGACTTTTGCAAGATATTAACAACAATATCAAGGGTATTTCTTGGCATAACCTCCATCAAAACTTGCACATTAGAATCTTGTTTGTTATAATTTTCATTGTGCAATAATACACGATATGGTGGAGATGTCTTCCTTGATTTTATTTTATCGTAGTAACAAACAAATCGAAAGAGACTTAGAAGCTGCATCGAAGGAATTGGAAATTCTAAAGACATCATATCTATTTCATTGAAAATGAAAATAAAATTCAAGTAAAATTCTATTCACATACACTTTAATAACCATGTCCTTCAGAGTAGATATCTTTATTTGAAAAAAGTTCTACATAAGACAATACAATGAGACAAGAATCTATTCATAAGTCATCATTCTATTTACGTAGATCAAACTCGGATTCTGGAGTAGGTGTAGTTTTCTCAATTGTTGGAATCCCTATCAATCCACTACCTTTTCCTGATGGTGAGGTTGATCTGATTGCAGAAAACACCCAAGTCATGCATGTACCTTTTTCCTGTGATATTTTGTCACCTTAGAGAATTTGCAACACTGTTGTCTTGTGGTTGTTCTCCTTACATTTCTCTCTTTGTACATGAAGTAGCTCACACATACTTAATTGCTAATTTACCCATAAGGGAAAGCTAATTTATGTTGATATGATTGGGGATGGGGAATAATTAATCTTGAAGATATCAAACTGGCCACCACTTTTGACCCTGCTTGAGAGTACAAGCTCATGTTGTACATAATGAGAGGGAAACTCTAGAATCATGGGTCTCCTTCGATTATTCCTCTTTCATTGTTGTTTGTTTCCATGACCTTTTTTTTCATTGTTGTTTGTTTTGCTTGCTATTTTCTTTTAATAACAGTAAACACCCAATGACTAATCAAGAGACGAGACGTCCCATATTGACCACGAACAGAGTGAAAACTCCTTGGGGCCTCCTACTGGAGCATAATCAATACAGTTTAAGCATGTCATTTCATGGAATCAAACTTGGGTCAATCACTCAGTCTACCCTTACTTGAAAAATAGGCAAGAGAGAGGTTGTTGGCTATCCCTTAGTATAGTTACTATATTTCATCTTATATTTGTCTTTCTTGCTATTTAAATAGTTAAGATAACATAGCTAATTGGGATCTAGATTACCCTATTAGGACTAAACTTGCAGTGTACAAGACCCTACTAGAATACTATAATGATTGTCATAAGTGCTAACTGTCTAATGAACATTTATACCTTTTCACTTAGATCTACAACAACAAATTCACCATTACAATAATTTATCAAATTTTATAAATGAGTTATCATGCTTCTATTTATTAAAGATGACTAGTTTTTTATTTTTCCAAAGTTGGGAAATAAATTCAATTTAGAACATATGTCGAGCTTAATTAAAGTATCAAAAGTATTTCATACTTGGAAAAGTTTCCTGCTAAGAAAGAAATGAGCTCAAGAAGTACATGGAGAGGCTCCTAATCCAATCTTAGGATTTCCTGGCCTTTTGTAGAATTAAAAGAAGTGCTTAAACTACTTAGATCCATTGACATAAACCAATTGAACAAAGCCAAAATGTTGAAACCTTTTTCTATAGCAAGGCCACCATGCACAAGTGATAATGCGAAAACATGATTTCTTACAACCAAAGGAACCTTTCTATAATACCTTACACTAATGTGGATGTGTATTGATCCTCGAATGATTCCTTCAAATTAAATGAGCATGAGCTCAATAACTAAAGTAATTCTCAATGATTTATTGATACCACCAAGCTTTTACTTGTAACCACCCTTTCCACATTTACCAAATTTCACCGCCCTATTAGGGTAAACATGAGACGAAGAGTTACTATGACATGAGAATACCTCCAAGCTTCAATTATAGAAGTGGGGCCAACAACTGACAACTCACAGACATTCCTCAAGGCTTACACGATACCCAGGGGCCAAAGAGCAACTCCAGGTTACCAAACACTGACCTGTGGCTACTTTTTAGTGAACTAGACCCACAACTGCACACTTGACACTATCTACTTGCGATTGAGGCAATCCAAGCACACCCACAAGCCTTGCTCCATGTGATTGTGACCTAAATTGCTCAGTTCAGTGACTATGATTCCAAGATCTAAGCCACAATTCCAAGCCAAACTTACCTGAGAATCACCAAGAAGGTCTAATTCCCTCGCATAATACATGTCCCATGATATTGGTCTTATTTTTCTATTAACATTGGAAATCAACCAGGGGCTTTTACCAATGCCCCCCCTGGGGGAACATCATCCTTGGTGTTCAATGACACTTATGAACCAACAGACCACATGCTTACCATGGAGCTTTATAACACAACTCGATGCAACATTTACATCATATCATACTGCCAAGACCATGACCATGATACCATGAACACCACACTGCTTATTGGAGCTTTATAACACATCTCGATGCAATATTTATAGACATATTCATAATATATAGAAATAACCAAAACACAACATCAAGCACATATATCAAAATACATCCGCTCAACAAGTAAATAAAGAAGGATACATAGCCTACATCTAATGAGTCATCTCCCACATAGCTTCGTTGGGCCCAAAGTGATTTCCACTACACTTTAACTTGCTCGATTTCTTTGTTCCAAAGCATGGGTTATTTCCACTGCAATATGCACTGAGGTTCTAGTTGGAATTCTCCTTTTGGTTCCACCTGCAATACAGACTAGTCAATTACATGATCAACATAATTCATGAATATTTTAAACAATGAAACATGGAAAACATCATGGAGTTTCATTGTGAGAGGTAGTGCAAGTCAGTATACCACTGGTCCAATCCTCCCAAGGATCATGAAAGGCCTGCAATACCGAGGTGCCATCCTGGCACATGATCAAATTCTCAAGGATCTCCTCTTAGGCTTGATGTGCAAGTACACATGTTCCCTAACCTGAAACTCGTTAAATACTCTATGTTTATCTGCATAAATCTTCTCCCTATCCTATGCTACCTTCAAATTCCTTTTAATAACTTTCATTTTTTGTTCCATCTCTACCAATATATCCGTTCCAATCAATAACATGTTCACTGGATCACACCAGTTGATGGGAGTGTTACAACTCCACCCATAAAGTGCCTCTAACAGACTCATCTTCAAGGAATCCTGATACCCATTATATGAAAAATCTACCATTGGCAGATAATATTCCCACTTTTGTTGTTAATGCATGACATACATTCTCAACATGTCCTCAAGACTCATGTTAACCCTCTCCGTTTGTCTATTAGTCTATAGATGATAATTTGTATTGAAGGCTAACTTTGTCCCCAAACCTGTAAACAACTCTTCCCAAAATATGGAAGTGAACTTGAAATCTTTGTCTAACACAATCTTCTTAGAAATACCATGCAACCTCACTATCTCCCTAATGAAAACCTTAGCTATGTCACTAGTTGAGTTCATAGACTTAACTGTAATGAAATGATCAACCTTGGTTAACCTATCAACCACAATCATGATAGAATCATGTTGCTGCAATGTCCTTGACAAACTTGTAATGAAGTCCATGGAAATGACCTACCATTTCCACTCTAGAATTAAAATCGGTTGAAATAATCCACATAGATGCTTGCAATTTGCTTTTACCCATTGACAATCCAAACACCTTATGACGAACTCAGCCAACTCTTTCTCTAGATTCAGCCAATAATAGAACTTCTTTACAGTTGTTAGAGTCTTCTGATATCCGAGGTGACCTGAATATGGATTGATATGAAATTCCCTCAAGATAAGTTTTCTTGAGCTCATTGTTGTTCGACACATAGATCATGTCCCTAAATATGACCAAACCTTCGGTTGTGAGATGATGATACACACCCTGGTCACCTATACCCTATTGTTGTAACTTGTGCCTCAACTGTTGATACCTATCATCCTGTTGTCCTCCATGTAAGTCTGTCCCATATGAACTCATAGTCGCAATGTGATTTACTATTACCCTTATACTAAGAGCATCTACAACCCAATTCTCATTTCTCTTAGTGTACTTGATCTCGAAGTCAAACTCACTGAGCGTAGCCAACCACCTATCTTGTATTACATTCGGATTAGGTTAGTCAAACAATTACTTCAGCCCACTGTGATCACTCATCATAATTAACCTCATACCAAGAAGATAGTGTCTCAACATCTTCAGTGCATGAATGTTCATTGCCAACTCAAGATTGTGAGTCACATAATTATGCTTATGCTTATTCAATTTCCTTCACTCGTAGCATACCACTTGTACCTCTTGCATAAAGACTACACCAAGTCCTCTCTTGCAAGCATTTGTACACACCACAAACTATTTATTTGGATCTGCAATCTTTAGAACCAGAGCGTTTGTAAGAAGCTACTTCAACTTATCAAAACTAGTTGAACATTGCTCTATCCATTCAAAATTCTTTCCTTTCCTTGGCAAATATGTAATATGATAGGAAATGTGTGAGAAGTTCCTGATGAACTGTCTGTAATAACCTATTAATCCCATGAATAATCTGACCTCATCCACATTCCTAGGATTTTCCCACTCCATGATATCTCTGATATTTTTTGGGTCCACTATTATACCTTCCTTTGAAACCACATGCCCCAATTAACGAGCTTTTTTCTGAAAGAAACTGCACTTACTAAATTTGGCATACAATTGATTCTCTCCTAGAAATTTCAACACTACTACTAGATGTTTTGCATGCTCTTCCTTATTCTTGGAATATATTAGTATGTCATCAATGAATACTATCACAAAATTTTGTAGATAGGGATGAACACACTATTCATCAAACACATGAAAGTAGCTAGAGAATTAGTCAAACCAAAAGGAACGACAACAAACTCATAATTCCCATACCTGGTCCAAAAAGTAGTCTTGTAGATGCCCTTTTATTTAATGTGTTCTTCTGAATATCCTGATCTCAAATCAATATTTGAGAACATTGTTGCTCCCTTCAATTAATCAAACAAGTCATCAATATGTGGTAAAGGATACATTTTCTTGGTAGTCACCTTGTTCACCTGCCTATAGCCAATACACAACCTGATAGTACCATCCTTCTTTTTCACAAACAATATTGGTGCACCCGAAGGAAACACGCTTGGCCTAATGTATCCCTTTTCAAGAATTTCCTTAAGTTGCAACTTCAATTCCACCAACTCTGGAGTGCTCATCCTGTACGGTGTCTTCGATGTTGGTGCTGCTCTAGGCATCAACTCATTAGAAAAGTCCATTTCCCTAGGAGGAAGAAACTATGAAATCTCTGTTGGAAATGCATCTTGAAACTGCTGCAAAACCAAATACCTCTTCAAGACTTCAACATCCTCAACATCCTTCCCTTTGTCACTAGAAATATGAACTACAAACAATACACACCATTTCCTACTACTGCGCTTTTCCTGCATAGTTGTAACCATTCTCACTGACATAGGATTCTTCCTACGTTGTAAGATTCTCTTATCTCCATCATCATCCAAACACTCAACAAAATAATCATATAAATATACCTTATTCATGTGAATGTATAACTAATCCATACCCAACAACATATTTTATGATCCCAATGGAAGTACATTTAGATGTGTTGATGTAACCATACCATTTAGCTCAAATGCAGAAGATCTCACCCAATGATAAACTATTTTCTTGGTACTTGTAGCCAACTGCATCAACCTGCCTATTATCCAATGCTGCATAAATCTGAGCAATACTCTATCCAAAATCCATAACTATTTGTGCCTCCTAAGCACTGTAAACATGTGGTCTACCACCTTGATTTTTTGGGAAATCTGTGCTGCGATGATCCTTGCCACAAGTCCAACACTGCAAAGGCTTCTTTCCATCACCCTTATTCTGCTCATCAAACTGAAATTCCTATCCTATGTCAATTGTATTGAACTTCTTTTGTGGAACTACATTCTCCATGTCATCTGTATCCTAAGGTTTTCCTCTCTTATTATCCCACTTTCCTTTATTCTTCTCATTACCTTTCCAATCCTACTTAGACTTAGTCTTGCGCTTTTATTGCTCATATCAATGCTTCAAATTTTTTATGGCTTCCTCCAGTGACCTAGGCTCATCGAACTCAATTATGTCTTTGAATGATACTAACAACCCACTGATAAATCTTTGAATCTTTGCTTTCTCGTCCTTAAGATAAGGCACATATATCAACAACTCCAAGTATCTGCTAATATACTCCTCATTGGTCATAGATCTCATCTTCAACTCATAGAACTCCTATGCCCTATCATCATATTATCTTTCAGATAAATACTTATTTCTCAAAAGTTTATCGAACTCACTTTAAGTCAACTCCTCTTCTCGAATGCCCTTGACATTCTTCACATCTTCCCACCAAATGTCGTATTTCACTTTAAGACTAAAAGTAGTTATGACAACTTTCATATTTTCTGAATAATCATGTAATTTGAAAAACTTATTCATCCCAATAAACCAATGTTCTGCATTGTGTGACTTCTTTATTCTCCATCAAATTTAGGATGATTTTCTTTCTTGAACTCCTTTGGCAAGTATTGCTTCAAAAGCCTCCTATATGGATGGTGGCGGTGATGGTGATGATGTCTCTCTGAACCAAAACTAGAATAGAACCCATGGTCATTAACCCTCTTATCAGGTGTATCCAAGAACATATCATCTATGAATGTGTCATTACTATCAAACATGTATCACGATTAAGACCCGTTGTGATATGCCAATTGGTCATTTCCTCCTACCCATAACTGATCTCTGGTTGTCCCTGTCTCTACAAATCTGGTAAATTTTGAAGAATATATACATTGACCTTTGCTTTCTTTTACTATGAAAGTATTTCCTATGACTGAATGATCCTATCATTATCTTCCTTACAACTTCTAATCTCTGATTTCAAACTTCTTAATGTATTTTCTATGTTAGGGGAGTACTCATCACCATGTTGTTCATCTGATCTGTAGGAATAATCACGTGAACTGTAGTCCACCATTCTACTAGTCATCTTTATATTCTTCTTCTTACAAGCATACCATGTCAATTAATATAAATATAAACATGATCAAACATACATCAGTGAAGTTTAGGGGAGGTTATCCCATCTACACAATCAATCTAGATTAGAATGAGACATATATATAGATAATCATATAAATATGTCAACATCGCACATGATAACATTAGATGCATACAAAGACCTTATGCATGACAACCACAACCATGATGATGCATGCATAAAAACCACATATAAAACTAACATGCATGCATGACAAACACATTTTTCCCATTCAGTCCAAGTGTTGAACTTAGGAGCTCTAATACTAATTTGTAACCACCCATCCCAAATTTACCCAATTTCACTAACCTGCCCAAGTAAACTCGAGACAAAGATTTAATATGACATGGCCTGACCTCGAAGCTTCAGTTAAGGAAGCGGGGCTGACAACTAATAACTCATAGACATTCTACAAGGCTTACAGGACACTTTGGGGCCAAAGAACCACCCCAGGTGACTAAACCCTGAGCTGGGGCTGCTTTTCAGTGGCCTAGACCCCCAACCGTTCCCTTGACACTGCCTGCATGCGATTGAAGGCCTCCAATAACACCCACAAGCCATGCTCCATGTGGTTATGACCTATATTTCTCAGTTCAGTGCTCATGATCCTGACATTTGAGCCACAACTCTAGGTCAACTTTCGGACTCCTGCCCAGAACCGCCTGATATTTCTCAGAATGATAAATAACATAAAGATGATGCTAAACATAAAACAATTTAACAAGAACTCGACCTAACTAGGCCTAACCATGAGTTTCATTTCGTCAAACATATGGCAAACATGTAAGCTACATGTCAAGAATACATATCTGATCATAGGAATCTGAAACTTACCTAAGAATCACCAAGAAGGTCTAATGCCCTCTCATAATAGTTGCAATAATAATTGTTAGTCCATGCATTCATTAACCATTCATACATTCATAAAAGCATTTCAAGGACCATAAGTAATATGCATCACATAACCAACATGTAACCAACAATCAACCAACATATAAACAATGGTAACTCAATCATAACACCGCAAACATAATCAATACAAATATACATGAATCACAATAGAAAATTATATCTTATTATCATATGAAAATACCAACCAAGTCAAGGACTTCAACATACCACCCAACCATAGATTGGGCTGAACCAAATATCTCTTTCAACTAATCACCCCCGCACCATATTCTAAGCATAAATGTGGGATTTCATGGAATAAACAAAAACAAAACCAAACTAGGGCTTCTAGAGGCCAAACCACCTCAACCCTCAACCACAATGATTCTATCTCCATGGTCAGACATCACTAACACCAACCAAATCGGTATCTACCTAAGTTGTCTAGGGATCCAAGAACTACTAACTCAACCCACAACCTTCCAGGGTTCCAAAGTGTTTGTCGAACCCGGCTCCAGGGAATAGTAACTCAACCCTCCAAGCACTAGTAGAAAATAATGAAATTAATTACTAGGTGACTAAAAAATTTAGTCACCGCAATTATTTCAAGTGAATTACTACTAAATTTGAGCAATTTCAAGTGACCGAACTAAAAATGACTAACTTAAGTGACTAATTTAGTCTCGGGATAAAATATATGACTAGATAATAAGTGAATAAACTAAAAGTGACTAACTTAAATGACTAATTTAGTCTAGGATTAAAAAATATGACTAGATAATAAGCAACAAAATAATTTCATGACAACACTGCCCTATGAACCATCAATTTTCTATCATATCCATGAGGTCAACAATAATATGTGGTTCATGATATAGCTAATTTGGAACAAACCTAGCCCTAGAGCCTAGGATTTTTTTTTGTTGGCATTATGATACATATGTTGTACTTGATGGCAACCCATTCATCTCAGATGATAAATTATAGTGCAGCAAAGTTCACGCACTTTCATGAAGATAAAAGTTTCTTTCATGTAGAGAAACGTTCACACACTTTCATGTAGAGAAAAGTTTCCTTCATGTAGAGAAAAGTTCACGCACTTTTATGCAGAGAAAAGTTTATTTCATGTAGAGAAACGTTCACGCACTTTTATGCAGAGAAAAGTTTATTTCATGTGGAGAAACGTTCACGCCCTTTCATGCAGAGAAAAGTTTATTTCATGTGGAGAAAAGTTCACGCACTTTCATGGTTGATTCATGGTATTAGTCTGACAGTTTTTGATCCTATGGTTTTGGTTCGTGGTATTGCATCCAAAAGTGTTGATCTCATGCACTTTCATGGTTGTTTCATGGTATTAGTCTGAAATTTTTTGATCCTATGGTTTTGGTCCGTGGTATTGCATCCAAAAGTGTTGATCCCAAGTGTTGGGTTCGTGGTATTGTGTTATTATGGTTTTGGACCGTGGTATTGTGAAAGGCCTAAGACTATAAAAGAGGAAGGAGATCATTTGGCAAAGCATCATCTGAATTGTTAATGAATATCTGATAAAGTGCTAGATTTGGAATACTGGTAATTGGGTTATGGTGCAGATCTGGATCTGAATGAAGGAGGAACCTTAGCACAAAGAGAAGGATAAGTTCTATTGATGGGTCATAATCTTTAAGCTTGAATGAGAGTATCTTTGTATGATTTTGATCTGTTATATGTGGAACTTGCTTGATCTATAAATTAGATAATTTGGGTTAATTAGTGTTTGAATATCTGAAAGAGTGAATTATCCTTTATAGATCTGTACACAGGTTTCAGGTTATTAAAGCAGCGTATGTCTTTTGAGTTGTGATCTAGCTGCTCCTATTCATTGTTGTAGTGTTCTTGGTTCAGATTTGGTGTGTGGTTACTGTTACTGTGATTTGGATACATCTGTCAGAGAGGTGTCTACTTGATTCAGTGCTAATTGGTGAAAAGCAGATTGTTTGATGCAGAAGTTCTTGATGATTGATTGATGTTCATGGATCCAGTCTGAAAATTTATGAAACTTGGTCCCTGGAAGAAAGAGAAGGTTGTAGCCTTCTGTAGGCCAACACCTACGTACTAGTATCTTGGCTAGTGCAAGAGCTAAGAGGGTTGTAGCTCCCTTCCAGGAGAAGCTGGAAAATGAGAGAGGGTTGTAGCTCTCTCCCGGTTCCAGCCTGTGTACTGGTAAAGGACTGCACTAGTACAATTGTAAAAAGAAGTTTCTAATTGAAGAGAAGATAGAGACGAATTGCAGCAGGTGGTTTTCACCCACATTGGGTTTCCACCTTATATCTTGTGTTCTTGTGTGTGATTGCCTTCTGCTCTGTTTTACTATTTCTGGTTATTGGTTATTTGATTCTGATACATAGATTAACAATCAACATCTGAAAGATAAAGTAAATTATAAGTTTGCATAGTATACGCGAGTTTCCTTCTACATAGTTCCGGGTTTAATTAACTGAAGTAGCGTATATCATTTGGATTTGAAAAAGGAATATTTGACTTGATAATACTGATTCACCCCCCCTCTCAGTATTATTTCCAACACTTTTTACAAACTAGAAACTTTAACCTCAACTTTGGTAAGGCATATAGACGAAGCCTATCTTCAACAATTAGTTGAATTAGCTACCATAACTGCTGCTACCCCTGAAATTTCTAGGGAGCCTTCAAAAACTATAAATACAATTCCATTTACTACCACCTCACCTATAATATATGTTATCTCTCCAATATTTCTCTTGAGTGTTTGAGAAAGAAATGATTAGAGGTAACCACAAACCAACTTTTGAGATTAGGATCTAGTCTTCCTGATTCTCAGAGAGGGCTCACTCTTTTTTATTTAACTATGTTTAGTTATTTGATTTTGGGATATTTATGATTATGCTTGGGTTTTGATTTACATTTGGTGGTGGGATCACTTACTTAGATGAAAAGAGGGGTGTCTTTTACCATTGGGATATAGGGTCAAATGTCAGGCAAACAAGACTGGATCAAGTTCTAAAAACAATGTCTACAGGGCAAGATAGCAGAGCTACTTAAAATCTCAAGGATGGATGGTGAAATGATTTTCAATTGGATCTAAAGAGAAACCAAGGGTTCCTTAGGCTGGATTATGAATAAAGTGAAAGAGGTCAACTAGAATGGGAGAGCAAATAAGGATTATCAGATCCGGATATCAGAAGAAAACATGTAAATGATTAACTGTAGAAAACATAGTGTACTGTTGATGCCTCGAAAATCGTTGCATCGACATTGGGGGAAACCACCCGGTCTGGACCTTAGTGCAGCTCCTTTTCCGTTTGGTGTAGTGGCTCCGACTGGGGATAATGGGACCAGTTTCCCAGCAATAGATAAATTGGGATGAATTGAATACTTTGTAGATAACAGTAGCGATAGGTGAATGACTTAAAAACTATTGACAGAAATGTAGTTAATCAAACTATCCCGGGAATCTAATTGAACTTCTAAAGCG
>APFE030609280.1:0-12767 GCA_000404065.3 Pinus taeda | reverse complement strand
TCTCAGAGATAAGCTACCATCGCCCTAGCTAGTTTATTTCCATTTCTGATTGTAAGCATATTTTAGTATTTTCCATTC
Organism: Pinus taeda; assembly: GCA_000404065.3. Lineage (NCBI taxonomy): Eukaryota > Viridiplantae > Streptophyta > Pinopsida > Pinales > Pinaceae > Pinus > Pinus taeda. Next base: position 12,689 of record APFE030609280.1, on the reverse strand, counting down.
ATGAAATGAAGTATTATTTCCGCTGCATATTTTTGTATATGGTTATCTCTGTAACTTTTTGCGTTCCTGTTTAAATCCGGATCACTAATGTTGTGGGAGGGATTGAACCATCTAACTCTACATCATAATGTGACCAACAAAGGCGACATGGAGGCTCACTTGAGCCTCATAAATGTACTAGCTATAGATATACTTGTTGTGGGTAAATGGAAGGAAATATACAACAAATATTTATGGAGGAGGTTATTATTTAGACCATCTTTACATTATCTATTATGAAACCAAGTCACAAAAAGATAGAAAAGAAAGATCAATGCCTTAGAATTCAGCCTCTTTGGGGGCAACCTCCTTTACATTACACAAATGAACAATTCTTTGATGATACAAATGAGAAGGCCTCCTTTATATATATAGGAGTCTAAGGGGTCATAATGTAATCAGAGATGACATAACAATAATAATGTAAGGGCACAATAATAAAATAAGGGCACTTCTATGGGGCATAATAACAACAATATGGTTACTACATGAGCAAAACAATATAATAAGGGGGTTGCACTAATAACAATAATGGGTTACACTAGTAGTATAGGGACCTAACATGCCTCTCTCCTTTAAATCGTGTTGTGCTCAATGCTTGAGTAGTTCTGGATAGTTCTGTATAGATTTATTATCCTTCCATGTGGAATCTTCAGCGGGTAAGTTCTTCCACTTAATGAGATACTCTGAAATTGGTCGATTTCATAGCTGTTGATTTCTCGGTTCTATGACTGCTTCAAGTTCCAATATGGTTTTTCCTTCCTTGTCAAGTTATGGCAGTATTGTTTGAATTAGGATCTTCTGCAACTTTTGAATGAGTTTGCACCCTGCTTCGTCATTCTTCCATTCATCCCTTACTTTTTTTATCGAATTTGGTTGGATAATTATACCAACCTCTAGCATTTTTGTAACTTTGCATTCAATTTCACTCCTTTGGGCACATGGATATCTGTAAGGCCTGATGTTTGGAGGAACACTTCTTGGAATCAAATGAATAGCATGATCATGATCATGAATATGTGGTATGCCTTTGGGAGTCTCAAATAACTTGGAATGATTGTCCAAGACTTTGGAGATGTGGAGAAATAGATGATTTCGATGTGGGAACCTCCGGTGAACATAATTGTGCAATTACGCCTCTTTGTTATTTCCTTAGAAGATTTGGCATTACTTTAGAGCTAATTATCTTTCCCGCTTTCCCTATGTTACCCCTTAATTAAACTTCCTTTCCTTCCAAAGAAAATTTCATGAAAAGTTCTTGAAAATTAAAAGTTATTGTACTCAAGGATTTTGGCCATTGGACTCCTAGTACAACATTAGCACCACCTGTTGGAATGGAAAACATTGGGTTATTCAATAGATATTCTCCGATGGATAGCTTGATATTATGACACTTTCCAGAGAAATTTATGGTTCCTACATTTGCAACCATCACTTGACAGTTTGGTGTTGGATATAGGAAGTAATTTAATTCCTTGGCTATCTTATAATGAATAAAATTATGGGTACTACTCGAATCAGTCAACACTATTACCTTTTTCTTCTTGATATGCCCTTCTATATTGAGAGTTTGAGGAGTGGTAATTCCTGCCAATGCATTACAATATATGTTTGGATTCATTTCTTATTTCAATATAAACCTATTGTCCACTAGCTTAACATTTAAAACAAGAAAATAATGTTTTCTTTACCATTATATAAATATTAAAATTTAATGAAACCTAGCATTTAAAATATCAACATAGTAAAATTAAATTTCATGATAACACTTTTACTAATCAAATATTGTTACAATATAAATACATGAGAAATATTCTTCATCACACAATTAGCTGTGTTGAGAAAATCTCTCAACCACACACCAATATACACAAAACTAGTTAGTTAGAGAATATCTGTCAAACTTAACTAAATCTAATAACCTTTGAGTTATGAAGATACAGGATCCATATTCATAACACAATCAACTTGGTTCAACAAATATTTCAACCACACAACAATATATGAAACTAGTTAATTAGAGAATATATGTTAACCTATCTAGTTTTAATAACCTTCTAAAGACTATGAACAAACTCCCTAAACTAATAAACACATCAAAGACCAAAACAATGAAATATTGATAGTAAAATATGAAAAATAAGAATAACAAAATAAAATAGAAAACAATAGGATAAGAATAAGTATAAGATTTAGATAAAATAATGAAAAAATAGTAAATAGTAAAAATTAGTAAAGAGAATGAAATAAAATATGTATAAAAAAAACAAAATGTGGCAAAATAAAAATAAAAAATAAAGAAAAATTAGGAAAAAAAAAATTAAAATTAAATAAATAATAATATAAATCTAACCACAGAGATATTTAATTTTTATTCAAATTAATAATTCATTTGGATTAATTTTTCCTTATTAATTAATTCTAAATAAATTTATTCTATTTAAATACTCATTTTATAAATGTTTAATAAATAATTAAGGGTAAAAGTTAATAGATAAACCCACACATGCAAATGTTACTAAAATTTATTGATATTCTTTAAACACATTAAAAATAATAGTTATTTACATAAGAAAATTATAAGTAAGAAAACCCAAATTTAAAAATAATAAAAAAAATATAAAATAACAAAAAAAAGTATAAATAAAGTAGTAAGATGTAGAAAAAAATTTATAAAACTTTAAAAAAATAAATAAATTTTTTCTTTGGGAAAAGAATAAAAACCATATCAAACTTAAATTGGAAAAAGTAAATGAAAGAGATTTATTCTTTTTTAAAGTTGATTTCTATACATATAGAAGTGTATATATCTTCATCTATTCCATTTAGAATAATAGATTGAATTATTTTCAATACAGTGTTTATAAATAAAATATTAGCTAATATAATATTTCTCTCTTAACCCCATATAAAAGTGAAAACTATTTTGTAATTAGGGTATTCATACTATTTCCTATTTGAAATCTATTTTAAACCTAAAAATCCTAATTTTTAGTTTATACTAATGAATAAAATGCATATTATTTTAGTTTTATATTATTTATATGCATTGCAAATTATATTAAAAAATCTATCTTTATTTTTTTAATGGCCATGCATATTTTAGTGGGCAGAATACCTTGTTTGGCATTCAACTTAAATATTTAAGTTGTATGATAAATATGTACATTTTAATAAAAAGTAATAAATTTATGAATATTTTATAATCTATAAAATGATTAGAAAATATAAAAAAATAGATAGATAATGTATAATTTAATGTTTCAATAAGTAATGATGAAATCGTTGTATGATGAAATTCCCAATAAATTGTTCTAACTTAATGCTTCAATAAGTAATGATGAAATTCCTATTATATGTGGAAAAATACTCATTACAAACTCCCCTAAATGCAAATTATAATGATGAAATGTACTTTGAAGTGGGACTTCAATCCACTATTTGCTTTCAATTATCTTTTAAATAAGAGAATGTTATATCAAACTTTTGGTTTAAAATTAACTTTTCATATATGACATAAGAAATAGTAAAATTTTTTTAAAGCATTTTTTTTTTTTTTTAATAATTTTAAATATATAATACTCAATGTGTTGTGTTTATTTTTTTATTCTATAGCCATATAATTTAAAATTATTTTAAAATACATTTAATATGCACTACATTAATCCATATTTATAATTAAGTTTAAATATTAGTTACATTAATCTATATTCATAACTAAATTTACCAATAATATTTTTCTACAATTATAATTATTTATAAATAACAAAATTTAAAATTGAATTTAAACCATGAATCATTCTAAGAACACTATTTTTATTATCTTTGTTATATTATATTTTTTTTTAATAGAGAACATAGTCCATCTCCATTTAAATCATTTCCTAAAGAAAGATAGTCGGTGTAAATAATTTTTTTTAGAAGAAAATAAAAAATGTGTAAAGAGCAATTATAAATAGCGGATTTGTTGATGAAGTATATTACACTTTGGAGCAATATAAGCTATCATTTAAGGTATATTGTTGGTTTTAAATTCCATTTTTTTATTTTTAATGTAATTAAAATCACCTTTTAAGACCAAGATACTCATAAAATTATATAAAATGTATATATATTTTTAAGTAAATTAAAGTAGTTTATATTATCAAAATAATTTAATTAAGGGATTTCTGGTTTTTTTAAAATACATGAATACATATACTCCAAAATTTTTATGTTTATTTCAGAGTATATAAACACAATTCAACTAGCTTTATATTACAAAATGTCGGTTTATGTTGTGAAATCATCATAAAAGATGTCAGAATTCTAAATAAACTAATAAGCATGAACATCATTTATATATTCAGATGAAGAGATGGACCCAGGGTCTAACCACTCAATCTAGGAGGTGGTGTCCGAATCACAGTGAATATACCCTTCTACATAAACCAACCTTGCGGAGCTTAGCATCTTCTAGATGTCTTCCAAAAAATCAAACAAGTTATACCTTTCCACTTGTTTATCCTTGAAAACCAATTCAAGTAACCTCTTCATTTGCCAATATAAAATCATTAACCTTAAATACTAGTTTTTGAATCCTTTATTGTAACTAAAGTTTAAAACCCAATTAAAAACCTCCTCCCACTTAAATCTACTCCTCTAACTCTAACAAAAAAAATAACTAAACCATTTATAAATACCCATATATAAATATTTATAATAAAATATATTAACACAAAATATATTAACACAATTACTATATTTAAAATGCAAATATCATATTTACCTCACACCATCAGAGAAACATCAAATACTGTATGGAAGCAATGCATTATAGATTATAATATATGCCATTACATCAATCAACCACTGTATTTAAATTGCAAACATCACATTTACCTCCCTCACACAATATAACTAACACCAGATATATTAGATGAACAATATGCAGTTACAAGCAACGCAATATGCACCATTACATATAATGCACTGCTCCAACGTGAACACACTGTTTGCGAAACACGCTATCTCTCTTACCACCCTCTCAGGTTTGGCCGTGTGCCCTGTGATGGTTGATGAACCCGAAAACGAAAAAAAATAAATAAGTGGGAACATCATGACAGGCTTTCATTAAAGGCGTTGGGGTTGTCTAGGGAGGTTATAATTTGGTTTTATTTAGGTTATAATTTAGTTTGGGTTGTTATTTTTTTTAGGAATTTGGTTTTGTTTTAAAGAAAACAAATATTGAGTTTAATAATGATTGAATTATTTTTTATAATAAAAATAGATTTAACCCCATCAGAAATTTATAAAATATTTAAAATTCTAATCCTTATAACCCAAATTTCTAAAAATAAAGCCAAATTTAATTAATGTCACATTAAAAATTCCACTATTAAAAAAAAAATTCTCGTTTCCCTGGACTACGCGTCACCAAACACTAGCCCACGTTATATGACTTTGGAATTTGAACGCCGGTTGTATTCAATGGCGAGTAGTTGGATCTGTATTGGCACGTTTGGGGTCGTTGGTAACTTGCGAGTTTTAGCCTTTCATTCTCTTTCTCATCGTATTCTCTTCGCCGCGTACCACGCCGAGGAATGTCTAGGCGGCCTTTGGGTGGCGATAGAGTCACTTGTCCCCACAGTTCCTACTCTCAAGTTAACTGTTCAAGAGAATCTTGGTCGTTGGAAAGGGCGGAAATGAAATGGCACCCGAGGGTTTCAGACCCCTTAAAAAAAGACCACCCTCCATGCCATCGCAACATGTCCATTCATTTCGGCATATGCATCCAATTCCAGTTTTCGTTGTTCTGCACGCGGTGATAGGTGGGGTTTTCTGCAACTTGTTCCCTCTGGAGTTTGCTCTGCTGTTAGGTAAGCAACCATACAATTTTCCTCCTTTTTCTTTTCAGTTCTACACTTGGAATTTGGAAATTACAAACATCAGATTTAATTTAAACTTATGGGTTTGATTTATGCAGAAATGAGCTCTATGGTTGAATTTGTACTGTGGTGTATCATGGTGATTTCGTGTTCAGTGGCGTGGGCTACTGCAGGGGTGCACTTCTCTTCGTTGCCCAACACTCTGGAAGTCACAGCAGCCATCAATTTATCAACAGCAACACTACCCAACGGCGGTAGGAAGCATAAACTCTATCTAAATTATTATAATTTTTTAAGGAAAATTTCAGGAGAAATCTAATTATGGAACCTAATCAAAGGATGTTGTAAATTGTTAGGTTTAATTTAAAGAATTTGAAATGGAAAATTTAATACAACCACTTGAATTGTCTGGCTTTTTATTAAAATTATTATACTTTGTTAGTTATTTAGTCGGAATAGGCCTGAACTGAGGTTTCGAAACAATATGGCAGCGGCCATGGCAGGGAGAGACCAGCTGGTGGTGTCATGGTGGGTAAAAGAATCATCATCATCATGGGAGGATTCAGAATACAAGACTGTGAAGGTGAATCTGTGTTTCGGTCCAGTGAGTCAAGTGGACAGACAATGGAGGAAGACCGATGACGATCTGAAGAAGGACAAGACGTGCCAATTTGATATGTGTGAGCAACCCTATCATTCAAATATCAAGAAAAACACCATCAAATGGACTGTGGCGAGGGACGTTCCGAAAGGAATTTACTTCGTGAGAGCATACGCATTGAACCCTTTGGGGAAAGAAGTGGCATACGGGCAGAGCACCAACAAGAAGAAGACCAACAACCTATTCATGGTGGAACCCATCTCTGGGAGGCATGGTTCCCTCGATATCGCCACAGTTGTTTGCCCCGCTTTCGCCATTGTATGCCTCTTCGGGTTTTTCATTTTGGAAAAATGGAGTGCCAAGAAGGCTGAGTTGCAGATGAAATAAAAGGGACAATGTCTCAATAAATGCAGAAGAAGGTAGACAAGGAGAACGGATAGCATGGACAGTACACGGGAAACCACTAAGCTGTCATTTTTTACTTCAACAAGTCAAAACTTTGTTTGTAAATCAGAGCAAGGCTTCAATGACAAACTTGAAAAGTACCGGTCTATTCGGCCATGGAGAGGGCTAGCTCGGCCTTTTATAGATAAAGAGATATGTGGTGGTCTCATATTTCTTTGGCTATGCATTATAGTTTTACAAATATATTTTGTATAAAATGTATTAGGGTTTCTTTTCATTATCTTTTTCTTTGATGACTGTAAGATCTATTATATAAGATAGTGTTATAAATTTGTAAAACTTATATTAAAAATTGGTTAAAAGTTTTATAAAGTTAAAAATTATTTATAAAATATATAAACAAAATATCAAATAAAAAGGGTGTTGGAGGCTTTTTATATTATTTTAAAAATGGTTCATATATAATATATAATATATATATATACTATATATATATAATATTAAAATTCATTGGTAATGTTATGATTTTAAAAAAATTTAATTAGGTTGAGTTTAATGATTTCAATTGAATTCCATAGACCATAAAACAAATGTACTCTATTAATTTTATAAATTTTAAAATATTTTTCTTTCTATCTCTATGTTTCCAATATTTTTTCAATCTTTTATTGGTTTGTACATTTATTTATTATTTATAACCAAATAACATTTGGTAATATATTTTTACCCAATGATTTTTTATTTAATTATTTTAATTTTATTCAAATTGGCTCAAATGTTATTTGTGAAATTTTTTTTTTTATAAATCAAAATTGTAGCTTCCTTTTTATAGCTTCTTTAATGCGTGACAAAAGGTGAAATGTCTTTTCAAAAAATTGAATGTTCCACCTTTTTACACAAAATTTATATAAAAAATAACTCTAAACAATATAAAATAATTTTAATAATTATTGCAGAAATTATATAATTAATTTAAAAAATATTAAAAAAATTAATAATAACATTTTTTCCAATATCCAAAATTCTGATAGATTTTATTAATATTTTGAGATTTAAAACATTTCATTTTAAGGTTAGTTCATGAACACTAATAATAAGATCATAAGTGAAGGTAAGTAATTGGGGATTCGAAGGTGGGATTTTACATTTTTATGGGCATGCCAAGTGAGTAGTGAGGGAAAGGTGTGCATAGGTCATGAAGCCATTTAATATGGTGGAGCTCTCATGAGAATTGATTCTTGCATAAGGAAAAGCTTTATTTCTCTCTACTATTTCATTTTCTTCCTTTTTAATAATATTCTTTTCTTATTTTTTATGATCTTATTAGCCACAAATACATTAAAAACTCTTACCACTAACTCTTGCCAAAAACCAAACATCTTTGCAATATGTTTCTATAAAGCCAAAGGCATATTAGAGAAAAAATATGAGATTTAGCTATGTTTATTTACATTCTTCATGTAAGAGAGAAGTCCTCAAGATTTGAAAAAATCCTTTGGCTTCTTGAATAGTTAAAATGTCCATAACCAACATATCATCCACAAATTATTGGTGTGACTTGTCACCAAATAGACACAATCTTTGCCAAAAGAATCTCCTTAATTGCTGCATTGAATGTCCAATCGAGACCCTTTGCCACTATAATAAAGAGAAAACATGACATCAAATCTCCTTGTTGGATACCACAAGAGACCAAAATGGGTGCATTACGTGATCTATTTAGTAAAATAGATAAGAAGGTTGAAGAGATAAGGCTCTCAACCCAACAAATTTAGTTGATGTCAAATCCAAAGGTGCAGAGAATCCATGGTTTTGAGGTGATTCACTATTATTTTGGGATGACTTTATAGATTACATTATACAGAGAAATGGGAGGAAGTCACTAGAGTCCTTGTCTTTGTGCTTTTGGGAACTAAAGTAAAGAAGGTAGTGCCAACAACTTTTATTATGGCTTTTGATCTCCTTGGTTCCTCCATCGCTTTCCAGATATCACATCTAATTGTTGACTAGTATGCCTAAAGAAAGTTAGTAGTGAATTTTTTTAATCTAGGGGCCTTGTTTCGAGCCATATACTTTGCTACCTCTTCCCCTTCTTTGACATAAATCTCTCTTAAGAAAGCCTTGTTCTTTGGTAACCGAGGCATAATATGTTGAACTATTTTGTGTATAGCCTCAAAGCTGTCCAACTAGAGGCCAGATAGTATCTATTTATAATATTGAACCAACACATTAGCCATCTCCTCATGATATTGAACCTTGACATCCATCTAGTTTTTTAAGGAAGGAATGCGATTGTGGTGTCGACGTTGAAGCATCATTTTGAGGATGGAAGCAATATCTCACTTTCCTTCCTTTAGCCATCTAATTCTATATTTTTTTTTGCCAAAGTAGTCCTTCATATTTTCTTCTTTCTTCAAGCAGAGTGAGAGTGCATTGTTCCTTTTTTATGAAGTCCTTCAATCTTCCTTGGTGAATGGATTCCTGTTGGATGTGCTCCACTTGGGTTTCCAAGTTTTGTTTTTCCTAAGAAATGTTCTAGAAATTTTCCTTATTCCAAGTTTTGAGTTCATATTTAATGTGCTTTAGTTTCCTTTATATGTGGAACATGGTCAATCCTTCCAAGTTGGCCAGCTTGTCCGACCAATTCTTGATGATGGATTAGGAAGTAGGATGTTGGAGCTAGAAACGCTCCTGCCAAAAAAGCTTATTTTTTGGGTGGGACTTGATTTCAATGTCTAGTTTGATCTGCTAATGGTTTGTGCTTTGACTAGGAAGGATGGAAGCCTCCATGAAAATTTATCTTGATAAAAATCAGATACCTATCCAACTTTGAAGCTATGGGTTTGGATCTACCTTTGTGTTTATTCCAAGTATAAGTTTCATTGATGGTGTTGAGGTCAAGCAAATGATAAGAATCCATTACATCTTGGAAGAGGCTGGATTTTTCTTATAACATTCTAACACTACCCATTTTTCTTCTGAAGATTTTATTAAATTGAAACCCCCCAAGATCTAAGATTTCAAGGAGATGAGAATACATAGCTTCTTAATAGAGTTAAGGAAATGCAACTTATCTCTGGGAAGTGAAGGGCCATAGATGTTTGAAAGAAAATGGGTTTTTGACAATACTATGAGATGAATATGTATAATAAGAATCCTAAAAGAAGAAAACATGTTAATGATGGATACATATTAAGATTTACAGATGACAGGCATACTTTTAAATTGACCTTAGTCATCAAGAACTATTGATTAGCATTCGACCCCATTTTCCTTTCAATTTGCATACAACTTCACAAGAAGTTTTAATTTATTTAATCATAAAGAAGGTTGGATGTTCCATGAGACACTTTTCCTTGAAAAGCATTTGCTTTCCTTCACAATTGACACCTCTAATATTCCAAGAGATTATCTTCATAGGGGAGATGAGTTGGTGGAGGGGTAAACCTCTGAGGTGAACTTTATTCTATCCAAGTTAACAAGAATATCATCTAATGCTTCCAAAAATTGTTGATTTATTTTACAACCCTTTTTCTTCTCATCATTATGCTTCTTTGTAATCTGCTTCATAGGTTGGGCATGGACCCCTAAAGGATTGACACTCGTTTGTCCTATTGACACCTTTTGGGCTTGTTGCCTTGATTTGAGAATAACTATGTTTAACATTTTGACTTGATGCTATGGGACTGAATTTGGGTCTTTATCTTTTCATGCCTTAACAATGCTTGGGAGATCGAGTCTCTAAATATATTTCTTTTGTTCCCTCATTATTGTGAAACAACTTGGAATGTTTCTCTGAGGGTTCCTCATGATCTAGATTTGGGGGTTGTGAGGAGGTAACACGAGGATCCTCATAGTTTTTTTTTAAATTTCTAGTATTAGGCATGTCTATCTCTTGGTATGACAAGTTCAAAGGAGGGGTTGGGGATTTGAGAATTGTAGGTGGTTTAAAGTTGAGAATGGTCAAATTTCTATAGAGATACATGCATTTTGAGATCTACAATAGAAAAACAAAATTTGTTCATAGTCCAGAATTTCATTCCAAAGTTCAGCATGATAATACACAAACACACACACATGCACACTCATTGATACATATATATACTTGTTTAGTGGCTTCCGAGACTTTGAAAAAAATGACCTAGATCATTTCCAATGCTTGGTAATATTTCTTCATCTCATAATTCTCTAGGAAAGGAGTACATGCAAATCCAAACTAGGGCTTCCATAAAATCCTCTTTTTTCTAGAACAAATGCCTTCATCCAAAACTTAAGATATAATCTTATAGGGTTGAAGAAGTATGAGCCATTTTTAAAAACCCTCATGTGATATATTACATTAGCAAAGATAATGGTGAAAAAATCTTTTCTCCCCAACTCCATTTTCACTTGTCCCTTTGGCTTCCACTTGTGTTGAATATAGTAGGTGAGGGTTTTTTCGAAGGGAAAAATGCCTAGTAATTTGCCACTTAAAGCATGATTTCTAATGTATTGAATGTACTCCCCAATTCAATTAGAATGTACCTCAAATTTTGGATCTATGGTTGCTTTTGGAAGGCTCCAAAAGGTTGAAACTTGCCTTAAGGGTCCTTGTTCTTGATCTAAGCCTAGATTTTTTGGAATGTCATCCTGGTGAGGATTAGCTGATTGAATGGGTGTCACATACCCCGAGAATTAAAAAAAAAATATAATATATAATATATATATATATATATATATATAATATATATATAATATAATATATTATATATATATATATATATATATATATATATATATATATATATATAGATATAAGATATATATATATATATATATATATATAATATATATATATATATATATAATATATATATATATATATATATATATATATATATTTACAATAGTCATAAATCTCGCATTAATCTCATGTACGAAGAATGGTTTTCAATTTAATTCTCCCGGTCTTATGTTCCACTTGAGGAATTTATGGGTAACATCGTTCTGCTTTACCCTTACCGGAATAATTTATCCGTCGTATGCATTGTTACGGATGGCTTACTGCTGGCAGTGCCAGCGCTTAACACCCGTCTATTTCATTTAATTTCGTCAGCTCATCGACATGAAGGGATGAGGTCCGGGAGTCTTTGAAAATTGCACCCTCGGTTATCACCGCCTCGCTCAATGGTGGGGATTGTTTGATGGTCATCCAAGGGTTGTGCTACCCCGGGTGTTCCCTCCTTGGTTTATCCGATGGCACAAGGCACAGATCAGTCTTTCCAAGGATCCCACAGAGGCTCTGGCGACCCAGCTCCAAACCCGTTCTGACTCTATGCCATCACAGGATTGTCTTGGTTTCTTCAGTCTATCGAGCAAACATCTGGAGGCCACCACATGCACAGTTAGAAGATTTCTAGCAAGATTTTTGCTATGCTGTCTTAAACATGTTTGGATCATCATTCTCGACTCCTGTAAACTTTTGGAGAGATTTGGTTCATTTTGTCTAATGAATTCTATGCTTTTGTTTGATCTCATGGCGAGCATGATACTGTTCAGCCTTCCGAGCCTGCTCCTGGGTATGGTCATCTGCTCCTGACATTTTGACTCAATCGACTCTCTATAGGTATGTTCATTCTCTAAAGCTCCATGGACAGTTTCCATTATTGTTTATTTCATGTATTGTTTGATAATGGAGGGGGGTTTCTCTCCCTTGTACTCCTTGACACAACCCCCAACGGCCCATAGCCTTACCCCTTTTCCACTGCTAGTAATAGATAATGATAGGATTTCCACAC
>APFE030609278.1:45900-61644 GCA_000404065.3 Pinus taeda | reverse complement strand
CTTGGGGCGAGGTAGGAGACAATGTTGATGCCTTTAACTAAAGTGGATGGTCAGGAATGAAAGAAAGAGAGCTAAAGATAGCAAACAATAACTTTGAATTCTCTTTAGACAGTAGAAAACATTGAAATTAAACAAACTTAAAAGCAGAGCATGGCAAGCATGAATTCTTACTTTAACACTTCATTTGTTTAATGTGCAGAAGTAAAGAAAGGAAATGAATCACATAACAAAGCTTACAAGAACATTTAGAAACACACCATCAACACATGAGTCCACAAGAATCCCAAAAAGGACTGCAAAACCCTGGTCTTCCTTAGCCAAAAATTGCAGAGATACAGTGAAATAATACAATGATAGCTTCTCCCTCAAGAGTCCAAACATGAAAATGAGCAAGAAAGTACATAATATAGATGATCTAACCTCTTTCCCTGCCTCCATGGGTCGAGCTCATCCTTCTAGGAGCTGTTTCAACCACTTCTAAACTTAGCACTAACAATTAGGCAGTCAAAACAACTTGCCTCTATAAACTAGGAAACTAATCCATTCATTAAATGTTTGCTATTTCATGCATGAATCTTCTAGAATAGGTAAATAAGTGTCATGGCAACATAAAAATACATTAATTACATCAAAGAGGGTGAAAAATCCCATCTCAAGTCAAAACTGGTCAAAGCTGGGCGAATTCTTGAGCTGTAGATGAATTTCCTGTGAAAACTGCCCAACATGTCGCGCACCCCTGCCTGACATGTCGTGCACCTTTGGAGCCATGTTTGGGGCACTTTCAGGTGGCCAAATTGGGCCAAAGTAGGCTTGTTGGAAAGTTCTGTGAGTCTAATTTCCAACCCAACTGGAATTTCAGGATTTGGAGTTCATTTGCCATGTCAAAACTCAATTTTCCCAAGACATCTTTCTCCAGTTCAAAAAAGTGGCAGAAAGTCAAATTTTGCATGTTTTTTTGGCTTTCTAGAGGCCCAAAACTTCACAAAATCTCAATTCCATCCATGTGCATATGTAACTTTGCATGACAAATCTAGAAATGCTGAGTTTTTGTCAAATGGAGGTGCCGGGACGACATGTCTCACCGGGGGTGAGACGCGTTAATGAGCAAAAACCTGTAAATTGCCAAAAAATACCAAAAATGACCCAAAATGCTCAAACTTTTTTGAAATTTTTTCTGTGGCTGAGCTATTTAGTGCTAAGCTCCTTCAAGGAAGCCTCAGCCAAGATACGGAGGGGATCGGGCCTTTTTCTCTGTTTTAGTGCCTTTGCCAACCGCCTATGAAGCACTTTCATCTTTGCTTTGCACACGTGCATCCGCGCCCAATAATTATTTTTCATGTTCCTTAGCATTTTTTTATTTTGATTGGCCTTAGCCAACATCCTTCAAATGAGCATTGTCCCAAATAAACATAGATTCTCGATCTATGGGTCTCAAGTCACCGGGTCTCCTACGAGCCAATTCCCAGTCTTCACAAATTTTCTGCAACTCATATAGCTTGTGCTCATCCTCCAACTGTTTGTTTCGATGCTCTAAATAGTTGATTATCCATTTTTCCATCAACAATTTCGTTTGTAGCGACTGAATCTCGATACTTTGCTCTCGGATGATATCCTTGAGCTCTGTGCTAGGAGAACCGGCATCAAGATCAATAACTGGATCACCTGACAATCTCTCCTCAATCATGGGCTGCTTGCCCCTCTCTGATACCTGTGCTGCTGTCGAAAATGAGGCCCCTTCCACCTGGTGTGGAGATAACACTCGCGGTGCTGATGAAGAAGGCGAGACCCCTTCCACCTGGCGTGGAGAAAGTACTCGCCGAGCTGCTGCAAATAAGGCCCTTGGGCCTCTCTGATAGGTGACCTGAGGTGAGGAGCTGACATGTCTAGTAACAGGGATGTCATGCTGATGTGATGGTCCTCCCTCATCGTGAACAACCTCAGGATGTGGCGGTGATGGTACTGTGAAAAACTCACGAGAGATGAACTCCTCCCATGAGATGCCCTGCTGAGTCAACTGATGCAATACTACTAGCTGAATCAAACCATGATGGTAAAGGCTCTTGTACTACTATGCCAGGGTCTTCCTCTACAACGTGGGCACCATCCTATGAATGTTCTGAAAGAAGAAAACCGAGATGTTCATCATCCTCACTCGGGTGAAATGCATCAAGAGGCGAATGTGATATGAGTACACCAGTGAAAATCAGCCCTCACAAGTAAAATAATGCATAATGAGCTTCACCATGGGAGCATACTCGCTTCTGAGAAACCTGAATGGAAACACACCTGCCATATGTCTCATGAATGGTGGCCGAACATAAGGCTCAAAGAAAACAAAATCTAACAACTTGCGCTTATTCCGCACCTCACCAACATTAGGTATCCCTGTAGCCTGTGAGATCACCTCAGGTGTCAATATAAAGTTTACCCCTGCAAGGTTGACCCGTCCATCATGCAAGTGTAAGACAAAAAGGCGGGCCAACTCTCGGTGGTGCTGAATCCGAGAGATCCTCTCGCAAAATTCGTAGCAAGACATGTACCGGAAACATGATACTGCCAAAGGACAAGCTTGTAACTCTATCAAAGAGGTGGGCTCCTCTCGCTTATGATGTCCACCCTTACCACCCCTACGAGGTTGCCTCTGTTCCTCAATTTTTGCAGCTGCTGATTGGTCATCACTTTGCTCATAAGTTTCGGTTTCTGACATAGTTTAGGAGCAAAGTGGACAAACTGGACTGTTGTTTCTGCCTGTAAAAGTGTTGAATTTTATGCTATTTCAATGGGACAAGGACATGAGGGAAATGTTAGGGGAGGGATCTTTTTACAAGGAATTAGGAATATAGGAACATAATAGGGAATTTAAGGAAAATATGCAAACAATATGGCAAATGGGAATACATATTTATAATCAGGAATATTGGAATATCATTTGCAAAAATCATTGCATATGGGAATACATGTATAGGAAGTAAACATATGGGAATATGCATACATTCATTAACAGGGGAAAATAGGGAAAATTTACAAAATTCTCTACATATTCACCAACAATTTCTTGCGGTTACTCATGCATATGGTGCAGCAAAATGAGGGTTTGAGTGTTTTGTTTTTTGATGCTTTTGGGAGAGGGGTAGGGTTTATATTTTTTACAAGGAAAATGGGATATATGTAAACAGGGAAATTAGGGAAAAACACTGCAAACATTATTGCACATGCATCATCAAATGTCATGTATTTACATAGATATAATGAGGGGTAGGGTTAGGGTTTTGATTTTTTATTTTTAAAGGGAAAGGGGTAGGGTTTATTTTTCTTGCAAATTTAAAAGGGAAATTTACATGGAAACATAGGGAAAATGAAATAGGAATGAAGAGAATGAGAACAAGGGGAAACAATGAAACAACAATAAACCCTAGCACCTTTTACAAATTTATAAACAGCCATATGGAGTCTTTCTTCTTGCACAATTTGATCATTACAAGCACATTCATGATGTTTCCCCACTAACCAGCAGCCATTCACAAGTTTGAAAGGCCTACCTCAAACGATTTGATGAATTAAAGGAGGCTTGAGTAATTCTGAAATGAGTTGGGGGAAGACAGCTTGACAGGTTGCGCAGCACGCCCAACAAGTCGCGCCCCTCTTGATGTGTCACATCCGTTGCAAAATTCCTCTCTGTGAGACCCTTTGACAGATCGCGCACCTCCCAACAAGTCACGCACCTATCTTGACAAGTCGCGCACCTATCCTGAGCCCGATTTCGCCTCAATTCACTTGGAAGTTCGCCCAATATCTCTTGCAAGGGTTATGAATACACAATGAGAGTGCAAGGAGGGAGTTTGGGCCTTTATAAGTTTCATTGGAAAAAATTTCATGCCCAAAACCCACTTTCTAATGTTTTCTCATGACACCTTTAAACTTTACATGATGTTGTCTTTTTGGTTTCCTTTTGTCCTGAAATTGACTGATTTAATGCTTTTGCTTGATTCTTTTTGTAGGTAGATCATCTGAGGGACCTTGGCAAGGGGACCAGGGTTGCATTTTGTTCACCGAAGACTTTCGAAATTTCATCACTTTTTACAAATAAATGAAAAATGACCTTGGCTTTAAAAACAGGGTTTTTAAATCCAAGGTGAAGATTAACTGTACCAGATAAAAATTTTAGAAGAAACACCTTTACAATCATCCCTCTGGCTTACTGAACACTCATTGACTTTCAAACACATGACCTTGTAATATTTTTGACCAAAACCCTAGACCTAGGAAATTGACCTCAAAAGAAGATAAGACAAGCTTGAAAGAGCTTTAATGACTGAAATGACTTAAACCAGCAATGCCAAGAGGGGTATAAACACATCAGCTCCTCCATCAGGGTTATGGCATGCCTAACGGGATGCAAAAATTGACACTGATGAGACACCTACCTATGAAAAATGCAAAGAGTTTTGATCGCTGATGGAGGGCTCAAGACCGACTCTAACAAGACCAAAATTCATCACATGGAAATATCTCGAAGTGACCTCAACAATAACTCAATGTGTATGAAGTAGCTCAATCATGAATTTAATTAGAATATATAGATGGGTGTTCTCATGGAAAATCAATGCTTCAATCAAATGATGGAAGGAAAGTTAGGTTCAACAATATATTTTCGTCATTTCATGAAATTTGATCGGAGTGTCCAAGGATTTTCATTTCCACTTTCTTTAATAGCTTCACAAAATAAATTTTATTTTGCCAACTTCGGGATGCAATACATCATGCCATGATTCTTCATTTCGAACTTTAGAGGAAATTTCCCTCTTACTTTGATCATCATAGTCTCATTCCCTGTCAAGAATAGACCATCATTATATAAAACCAAAATCAAACCCATACCTTGGACCACTTTTGAAGTAGCGGTTTGGATTGACACATCATTCTGGATTCGCTAGATAACTGTCAATGTGGACATTTTTGGATAGGGTCATATAATGTTTTCTATAAACATAACACTTGACCAAAGAAATATGTTTAACCTTACACAAATCAATATTGTGCAATCAATTCAATTAAGTTAGCTTATCAAAGTTTAGATGCTAGATCAAAACTGATATCAAACTCATCAATATCACTTTAACAAATTATTTGGACTAGGTCACCAGTAGAGCTCATATCCAAATGTCAAGTGACAACACCCTTTATCCAGTCAAACTTTATCAAGCCATACACATGATCATAGCATGAATCATATCTTATACTAAATATGAATGGATACATCAAGGAAAATTCTTATAAGTTTCATTCATACAAGTTTAATCCATTCATAGTGAGATTATTGCATACTTAATCAAAATTATTTACACTTCAATCAATGTGTCAAAGCTAATGATGTCAAGACATAATATATATTGAATACCAATATAAATAAAAAATCATCATTTGTCAAATTAAATCATTAGTCATCAGGTATAAACCCAAATTTTCTATCATAGTGAGATCTATAACCCAAAACATATCTTAACATCAAGTCAAATTTCTAAATCATTATCAAGCATCATGTCAAAACTTCAAACATTACTCATCTATATGATTCAACCAAATCTAGTCAAACCCTTGCAACTGGAATTAAATATTATCATACACAAGCTTCAATAGTTAAATCATAATGACATATTCATACACATATTCTGGCCCCCTACAAACACAAGTTTAGTCAACACATTCATATTCTCTATAGTAAGTCAAATATTCAAACTTCCCTGCTCATAGAACTTTTAGTTGTTAGCCCCATGTCCGTAGGACTATCATCCTTTAGGTGAACTTCTGATTTCATGCACAAAGCTTCACTTGTGTGTCCTACAAGTATAACCGCACCCATAGGCCTTCTTTTGTGCAGTTGAGAGGCTATAGTCGCACCCTTAGGATTATTTCCATTGGTTGAATCTGAAAGGAAAACTCTTCCTTCTTAGATGAAAACTTTGTTGCTAACCAAAAATATCAAATATTTTTCTATTCATAACCATAAATCTTACGTCAACAATAAAGAATCTTCTATACATATAATGCAAATGATGATAGGTGTAGGGATGTTATGGAGAAATTATCCATCTAAATGAGTAGCCTCTTCAACCATTATTATTCACGTCTTCAATATGTCTATCATAATACTATCGTGCATCAACAAAACTATTAGATCATGTAATTGAACTATATCATATTCTAAAACATATATCCATCATGGTCATAACATGTTAGCATCAACTACTTCATCATCATATATGAACATGGTATCAAACTTTCATCAAAATTTAGATTTGTATGATTAGGGAATCAAATAGGTGTAATATCATAATTCAAGGATCATGAACACAATAGTACTTTCATAAAGTAGGGTCATTCAATTTTACCATATGGCATAATTACTAAGTTCATCAAAACCTAACCACTATCAACAAGAAGATCATGAATATCAATCTCATTGTTACACTTCTATCATAATGGTTACCATGCTTATCACATTCATTAATAATCGAATCAAACTACCATATCAAAAAAATAGTAAGCTAGACTTCATATGAAATTCATCATGTCTAAGATGTGAGATGCTTTTCCAAATGTCAAGTATACCAATATATCAAAAATCGATGTTCCTAAGTAGCTTTGTGTTAAAATTGGCAACCAGGGAAAAAATTCATGTGGGTCATCTTATTCATGGCTGATAATATTTTTATTAGATTCCTCTCATCGAGAGGTGTAGGATTGATATAAAGATCATCCGATTCCGATAAGTATTCATGGAGATTTGAATTTATTTTGATTATGGAATTATTATCAAGCCGACCTACAACTCGTGTAGGCTTAGAAGCTCAACAGTCACATCTATTCAAACACCAACGTTGTGTATAAATATAGGAGGAATTTTCTTCATTTGGACTCACTCATCACATCACACCTCTTTGTCTCTACTGCACAGAAAATAGTCTCTTCTCTACTACGTAGAAAAGGGTCTCTCTCTCACACATGTGAAGCTAGAAGTTGTTGAAACTGAAGCTGCAACTGCAGAAGTAAATATTGACTTGAGTGGACTAGAAGATCTCCTCATCTGAATTGGGTTATAGGTTTGTTTGAACCTCCTCTAAAAACCACAACTTTTGGTGGTGGAATAGTGTCAATCCAACAGACGGTTTGCTAATGAGGGGTATTTCCCTTCTCCCACAAGAAATCTCTAGCCCGAATTGCCTTCAAAAAGTTGGCCATCCAAATCTCAGCGTGAACCCTTCTACGTTGTCTCCCACACATGTGGCTCGAAATTTCCTCTAATGAAGTCATTATGCCTCCACTTGTTGAGGAAATTGTCTCTTTGGCCTTCTAGAACATATGTTCGGCCTCTAGAACTGAGAATGATTTTTCTCACTAGTAAATCAATATGCGTTGTTCAAACTACTATGCTGCCTCTCTGGGATAACTTAGCCCTCTTGTTGTTGCCTCTTCGGATCTAGAAATATTTCCTTCGGACTCACTGTCCCTACCCCTCTAACATTTCTTCGATTGATATCTCTATTTCTCTCACAACTGATTGCTACTACTCTGAAAATTGATTTGCTCAGAAATCGAACTTCTTTAGTGTCTTCTCCGTCACCACATTGACCTCCTCTTATAATCCTTTGTTGGAGCACTAATGACCAAGATTAAAACTTAATAAATGGATAAGTTCATCTTTGTATCGATCCGTGTGAGTTTCTATATTATTCTCGCCTTGAATTAATTAATGTTGTTTAATTAACCATATTCCCTAAGTTTAGACTTAGGAAATATTTAAAAACTGGTTAATAATCTAATTAAGTTATTTCTAGGTAGAATTTCTAGAAACGATTTTTGGGTTTTGGAGATTTCATATATTCTAGCCTCCCCACAAAATTTAGTGGCTAGAACACATTCGATGCTACAAAAACTAACACTCCCTCTTAGTGAGCAATGTGTTTTAGTACTACTGCACACCCTATATCAAAACCCTATCTCTACATCATCTCTTGTCAAACTCCTAATGTCTGGACACACTGCCCACCAACCACTGTGCAACTATGAAACACATTGCATTTGTGCTATTTCTCACACTGCCATAATACTGCCAATACTACATATGCACTGCAAGTCCCTCTCATTTGTTGTTGTTGCAACTGCAACATCTGCAATTGAAAAGCATCCAACATGCTGAATCAAATGAGACCAACATAATGCATCTGTCACTTGAGTCTTTGACTGCTACTAGTATCTACACTGTCACTTAAGAATCTGCATTGTTTCTTACTCTATACTGTGCCAACTACATTGTTGTCAACTCTGAACTGCGCTCCCCAATGTCTGACTATTACTAGCCTCCGCAACTCTCACTCTCATTAGGGGAATTTTGAGGTCTAAAATGGACATTATAAGGAAATTATAAAATAATATTGGAAATAACAAATAAGATTAGATTACATCATCAAATTTTAGAGGGAAAAAAGAAAATCTATTTTTTCAACTCGTATTTTCAACTTATCTCCCTATGGGTTTACTCAAATTTCGAGTGGCAACACTTGTTGGATGCAAAATTTGATTCCTCATCCAAGGAGTACCATGTTCCAAACTTTCCATGGACCCTATTATACAAAAAATGAGAAATACATGAAAAATGTGATTGCAATCACATTTTTTTTATATATTTCTCAGTTTTCCTGTAGTAGGATCAATCGAAAGTATGTAACATCGGTACTCCTTGGATGAGGAATTAAATTTTTCATCCAATGAGTAATCCCACTCAAAATTTGAGAAAAACCTTCGGGATATAAGTTGAGAATATGAGTTGAAAAAATTATTTTATTATTTTATTATTTTTTAATCTTTTTACATTTTTACTCCAAAAATGGTGAATCATCCCCCATGGTTGACATCATCATCTTGAATCCTATTGGTTTTTATAAAGTTTATTTTGTTTGTACATTTTTTTGAGACCCATTTTAGACCTCAAAATTCCCCTAATGGGTTATGACTACATCAACTGTCACTAATCCATCCTGCTACTGAATGCTATGGGCCCCCATAGCAAGGTATTGATCCATGAGGTGAACTCCTCAAGGATCATACCCATCTATAGCACTATGGGGCTACAACACCAAGTCATCCCACCTCACTCCTAGAGGTATATCGACAAACATAGTGAAGTCTTCCTCCAGACTAGAGGAATTCCTATCGATCTCTTTTGAAGTTGCCTATTGGTTCTGCTTCTCCTTCTTGTCCTTCTTCCTAAGGGGAAACTAGGTACTGTAGTGACAAATCTCACCACATCTGAAGTACTTGAACTTTGGTAGGTCCTTCTTCTTCTTCCTATGCTCCCCTTGTCCTTAATTGGTACCCTTAGATGTGAGAGTCACATTCTCCTCCTCCTTGATCCGAAATTGATCAAGGATCTAGAAAAAGCCTAAAATTTGAAGTTACTGGATTTAGGTGGAAGCAGTGTCATCACGTAGAGCTCATATAAACAACTCCAACAAAAATTGAATAGATGCACTTGGAATCTAGGTGAATGAGAAACTACTCATTGAAGTTTGTGATGAAATTATCTTTTTACTACTCGACACATGGCAGAAGTACAGGTTCAACTTAGTAGCAAATCTATAACTTCATTACAGTGGTAACATCTTCAGTTTAGTTGCAAGGTGAAATAATAGATTAAATAGATTAAAAGATAATTTTACATGGTGATAATATATTAAAATGTCACTTAAAAAAAGCCATATATTAAAATAGGACATTAAATTCATACTTTAGCATAAAATATCTGGTGGTGGATTAATATGTTTCAAAACATATATTATAAGCATGGTGAATGTATATTACAAACCAACGTAATTAAAGTTTCATCGCACAAATAATACATATTACCATAAGGTTGAACGCATATGTTAAATGGTGGGGTGAATGTATATAACTTATTGTTGAACATTGACACGACAATGGCTAATGTAACTAAAGTTTATGATATAAACAAAATGTGCGGAGTTTATGGTATAACCATATGGTGAGAAGCGTATGGTAATATTCATACTCCGAAACCGCCGGAATTATCACATATTATATGGTTGTAACGATTATAGGCCACGATTCCATTGCGTTAGGTGTCACATGGCACGGGATTTGGCACTGTTTGGATTCACTGAAAATGAAGTTCAATGACTGCCATGGGTTCTAATGTTATACCACTGCTGAGAATGTTATGCGATGAGTATAGTTTTTATTTCACCGAAAACTATATGTATTATTTTATACGGGTTATATGTGTTATTTTATATGGGTTTGATTTACAATGAATATGTTATATATGGAGTTGGTTATAGAAATAAGAGATGTTATTTAAATGCATTGCTATGTGTGGGTTATTCATATACTACATTTATATGTAATGTAATTTGATGCCAAGTAAAAGAGGAGAGTTGTGACATTTTGTATAATAGAGAAATTTTTTTGTGTAGCTCTGGAGATTTGGAGGTAAAACTTTGCAGGTTTATTCCGAGAGTTGTAGAGGGTTTTTTTCAGTGTCGTTAGTTGCGTTGGATTTCTAAGATCAAGTAGAACACAACTATACCAGCCATGGATCTTGTTCATGTAACTTTGATATATTTTTTGGGCTTTGAATTTCTAATATAAAGGCCTCCCCGTTGAAGACTGAGCCCAGAGATGTAGGCTTTGAGATAGCCGAACTCCGTTATCAATCTCTTGTGTCACTTTTATTCTCATGGTTTGTTGTTCTAATTTGTTGCAATATTATTATTTATTTCTCCATGCTTATGTATTTAATGGTGTTTTTAAATCATGCATTAAAACTTTCTAACAATGAATAAATCACAATTTCAATTAAAGATCTTTTTGGGGATCATTTGGTATCAGAGAAGGTTGTTGTTAAATATGATTTGGAGTGTGCATGATCACCAGGAGAAAATCTAAGCTTGGTGAAGGAGAAGTTGCTGCAGGAGATCTAGAAGTTGGCTCGAGAAGAAGGACAACTCCAGGAGACAAAATGGATGAAGAAGGAAGTGGTGATCATTCATTTGGATCTGATGCAGGCTTCGTAGATGTTTTCATGACCTTGCAAGCCATGGTCGAAGAAATGTATAGAGATTTTAAGACAGCAAAGTCTAAAGATGAAGAAGGACGGCCATCACAATCTAGAAAAGAATATGAAAGTGATCAAAAAGACCCTATCACTTCTCTCTTGAATCCATCTAAAACTTCGAAACCGTTATTGAAGCTCGATGTTAAGTTCGAGTTACCCATGTACAATGGAGAAGTTGATGCCAAGAAGATTGACAATTGGGTCAGGAAAATGGAGGTATATTGTAGCATGCAACAGATCGCTGAAGATGAAGTCAAAATCAGACTAGCATCGCTTCGTTTAACGGGCACAACATTGATCTCGTGGCAGAGTAAGTTACAAAAAGGTACTGAGCATATCGGTAATATTTTTCCATCATGGTTTGATTTTATTACTGCACTTAGAAAGCAATTCTATCCATTTGGATATAAGGAAAAAGATTTAATAGAATAGCAAGGACTAAAAGTTAGGAAAGGTCAATCAGTGCAGGAATATATAGATGTGTTTCATAAGAAGCCGTTGATGTTAGATATTCCTTTGTATACTCAAGAAACTCTATAAGATTATCTGAGCATGTTCGTAATATTGTTTTTATGTTAAGTCCTACTAACCTAGATGAAGTGGCAGTACAAGTGAGTTAAATCGAATCAGGTAAGTTGAGAGTTGGGGTATCATTAGAATCGACATCTAGAATGGAGAGAAAGGGAAAAGGGAAGGTGAAGAAAGTAAACTTCGCTAAGAAGGAGGTTCAAAATGTCTATTGTAAGCATTGTAAGAAAGAGGGCCATGACGAGGATCCCTGTTGGCAATTACATCCCGAAATGAAACCAAAGTGGATCAGAAAAGGGAAGCAAAAGGTTGCAGCAACAATGAAACCGTTGGACCTAGGGTTAGGTTCAGGCGATGAGATGCAGATCGCATCATTGATTATGACTAGTAAATCCGATGAAGGTAATGATTCTAACAGTTCCAGAGGCAAGTTATTTCATATAAGCGTTGTTATGAAATATAAAAAGATCGACACATTGTTAGATAGTGGATCTCAAGTTAATATAATTTCAGAAAAGTGGTTAAACAATCGGAATTGAAAACCATAAAGCATCGTAAACCATATACTTTAATTTGGATGAGAAGAAATCATAAACTACGAGTAACTGAGCAATGCATGTTACCATTTGCAATAACTTCTCAGTTTAAAGATAAGGTGATGTGTGATTTGGTAAAACTAGATACATGTGCGATGGTCTTGGGTAGCCCGTATTTATATGATAGAAAAGCAATCTTTTATAGGGAACATAATCAATAGCACTTGTTCAAAAAAGGAATTGAATATGTTGTACATTCTCATCACACAAAAGCAGATAAATCTCTTTTTATAGTTGAGTAGTTAAAACGAGAAGCTTATGCTAATAAAGATGTTGTTATACAATCTAAAGAACCTAAGAAATAGATCATTAAAGTTAATTACAGATAGATGGCTCTGCTTAAGGAATCCAAAATTGTACATCAACAAGAGTTGCAGCATGATAAGTTGAGTTTTGTTTCAGCTATGAAAGGGAAGCAGGATATGGTTTCAACTATGTCGATACTTTCAATGTTGTTAAGGGTTTATTACTATTTAGTGGTGCCTGAATATTAACAGCAAATATGAATGTAGATGTGGGTGAAAAGGGACTTGATATATTGTGCAGTATGTTTGTTTTGTTGACGATTGCATGGATGAGTAAGTGTACAAGTTCAGAAGACAAATACCGACCAAGTGGGAAAATGGAACCCACATTTGTTTTATAGAACTTAAGCCTTTTGGTGGTCCAAAAGGTCTAAGCTGGGAGGAAATGTTCTGAAATTGATCAAGGATCTAGAAAAAACCTAAAATTCAAAGTTATTGGATTCAGGTGGAAGTAGCGTCATTGCGTAGAGCTTGCAGAAACGAATCCAACACAATTTGAACAAGTGCATTTGGACTCCGGATGAATAAGAAATTGCTTGTTGAAATTTGTGATAAAATGGTTTTTGTACTACTCGACACATGGCAGAAATACAAGTTCATCTCAATGATAGATCTCTAGCTTTATTACAGTAGTAATGTCTTTAGTTTAGTTGCAAAGTGAAATAATAGATTGAATAGATTAAAAATATATATTAAAATGTCATTAAAAAAAAGCATATATTAAAATATGCCACTAAATTCATACTTTAGCATAAAATATATGGTGGTGGATTAATATGTTTCAAAAACATGTATTATAAGCATAGTGAACATATATTACAAACCAACGTAATCAAAGTTTCATCACACAAATAATACATATTACCATAAGGTTGAACGCATATGTTAAATGGTGGGGTGAATGTTAAAACTTATTGTTGAGCGTTGACACGACAATGGATAATGTAATTAAAGTTTATGATATAAACAAAATGTGCGGAGTTGATGGTATAACCCTATGGTACGGAGTGTATGGTAACATTCATATTCCGAAACCGTTGGAACTATCACATACTATATAGTTGTAACAATTATGCGTTAGGTGTCACATGGCGCGAGATTTGGCACTGTTTGGATTCACCAAAAACGCAGTTCAATGACAAGCCACGGGTTCTAATGTTATACCACAACTGAAAATGTTATGCGATGAGTATAGTTTTGATAGCACTGAAAACTATATGTATTATTTTATATGGGTTTGATTTATAATGAATATGTTATATATGGAGTTGGTTATAACAATACGAGTTATTATTTAAATACATTGTTATAGGTGGGTTATTCATAAATTACATGTAAATGTAATGTAATGTCAGGTAAAATAGGCGAGTTGTACAAATGTACATAGAAAAATTTTTGTGTAGCTTTGAAGATTTGGAAGCAGAACTTTGCAGCTTTATTTCGGGAGTTGTAGAGGGTCTTTTTCAGTGCTATCAGTTGCGTCAGATTTCTGATGTTGAGCAAAACAGAACTGGACTAGCTAGGGATTTTGTTGATGTAACTTTGATGTATATTTTAGGCTTTGAATTTATAATATAAAGGTCTTCCCGTTGAAGACTGGTCTCGAAGATGTAGGCTTTGAGATAGCCGAACTTCGTTATCAATCTCTTGCACAACTTTTCTTCTCATGTTTTGTTGTTCTAATTTGCTGCAATATTATTATTCATATCTCCATGCTTATGTATTTAATGGTGTTTTAAAATAATTCATTAACACTTTCTAACAACGAATAAATCACAATTTCAATTAAAGATCTTTTTTTATCACTCTTTCACCTACTTCGATCCGCTATTGCTGCCATTGGTGGAGCTTTTCAATAGAGCTCATCTCAAATCCAACTACTACAAATCGGCCCACATCCTGTCCCACCTTGGCAAGGTATCTCTACCCAAGATACTTTGGATGAATATCTTCCACTCCTCTAAGACATTGTTGAGTTCCAATTGCACTAGCTCCATGGGTTGAGGCGCTTCCCCAACAATTGAAAACTGGTCTCTGACCATCTAAATCCAGGTGAGGAAGGTATATATGCATTTCCCCTTCTATATCGTCATGCATGTCAACTTCTCCTCTAAGTACATCTTCTACTGCTTGGAAGTGCCTTGGTATAGCATGGAGTGATTCTCCCACGTCTCTTTGGTCATTCCCTTGGCCATTATATGTGAGACAATATGATCATGGACTTCATCTAGGATTAACCTCTTCACTAGTGCCATCTCCTTTCTATACTCTTTCAGTTGATATGTATCCGTAGGAACTGTTACCACTACATCAATATAGGCTTTCAGGCCATATTCATCTAGAAGGAAGGATGTCCTTGCCTTCCAAATGATGTAGTTGGAAGATCCATCCAACTTGTCTTGATCACGAAGCCTAGCAACAACAATCTCAACAATCTGTCAAAAACTTCCTCTTTTCTTCTCCTTAACTGATACTCTGCTATTCACACTCCCTTCTAGAGTGAGAAGATCTACTCACAATAACTATCGATCTACAAGGAAAATTCAAACTTCTTGAGACTAGAAGTCACATGAGGAAATTTTTTTCTATGTGTGTGCTCATCTCTCTTCCACTCTGATGTTGGCTCTACTCTAGCGAACTGTTGCAAAAACCACTGCATCCAGCTAGACATATACCCAACAAAAAACTTTGAGCTACTTCCTCTACTTCTAGAATCACTCAATCTAGAAAGATCAATTTTTTTTGTCCCTCTCTTAGAAAAAACCAAACCTCCACAAGTAACTTGACCTCCTATAAGAATGACAATGCTACCCTTGGGAATTTCAGCCTGTTTCCCACACTGAGTAGCGAAATTCCTTCTTTTCACTTTTGAGCTCTCCAGCTAATCAACTGCACTCTAACACCATGTGAAATTTCCAAAAAGAAATCCAATTGCAGAATGGGAAATTATTATCTTAATTGTTAATTTAATTTAACATTTTTTTATGACTTAGTTACTGGAGAATCCACAGTAAGAACCATTTTTTGCCAACGTTTCAAATCCCAACCGAGATCCATCATTAGGAACAAATGAATGCTTGATAGAAGAAGAGCTGATTTGAGAGATAAATAGTAAAGAGGAGGGAAAATTAAGATGAAGGTTGGTTGTCACTTTATTTATTTGATGAGAGGTCGGCCAATTTTC
>APFE030609278.1:28579-41446 GCA_000404065.3 Pinus taeda | reverse complement strand
TTAGACCTAGTTGTTTCTCATCTTCACCATCATACTGGAAGACCAAGTGAAACTTAGAAGAATCTTAGTTTCTCCCTAGTTACAACTTTTGTTAACATATCTGTAACTATGGCTAGTGTGAATCTTTTCCAGCTTCAACTGTCCATCTTCCAACACTGACTGTATGAAATGGTACATTAGTTTTATATGTTTAGTCTTGGAATGAAATGTTTAGTTATTTTCAATATGAATGGCATTATGGTTTTCACTGTATAACCTACCCATTTGCTTCTTCTTGCCCAATTCATCCATAAACCTTTGTAACAAAATTATTTCTTTACTAGTCTCTATAGCATCAACATACTCTGCTTCTGTTGTTGAAAGTGAAACAATGCTTTGCAATTTTGAAACCCAACTGATAATTGTTCCACCTATAGTAAACACATACCATGTGGTGCTCCTCTTGTGTTTACTATAGGCCTTCATCACCTAACTTCCCTGTTGAAATTAGATTTTTCTTTAGATATGGAACATGCCTTACCTCCTTCAATAGCCATTAGTTAATATTTTGTTGCTTTATAAAAACATTACCCATTCTAATGATTTTACAGGTTTTATCATCACGCAAATGAACTTATCCAAAATATTCTTGAACATACTCATGACAATGTTTCCTATCAAGTGTCACATGGAATGGAGCCCCTGAACCTACCACCCAGGGATCAATAATATTATGCAATGAAAGAATCAAAGAATCTTACAACACATCACCTATCACATTCACTTCATGATTGTTCTCTTGTGGTCAATCTCCTTCTTTTCCCTTTTGAGATTTGCATCCTTTATTTAGGTGTCATTTCTTCCCACATTTCCATCACATTATCCCTGATCTAGATTTGGATATGCCTTTTCTTCACATACTGTGATTTCCTTGGCTCCTTCCTCTTTCCATTTTTCTTCCCTTGGTATCTACAATCAAGGCATTACCTGATGTCCCACTGAAGCTTTTCCATGGCATTTTCTCACTAAGTATTGCACCAACAACATCATCCAACTTTAAAAGACTAGATCCATAGACAATGTTACTAATATTCATAACTAATCCATTCCAAATGTATGACAATGAGCACAAAAAATATATAGACCTAACTTCATCATCAAAATTTACCCCTACATAACTCAATTGATTGGTAATCGTCTTAAACTCCTTTAAATGAGCATCAACAGATTCACCTTTTGACATCTTCATATTAAATAGATGCTTAATAATAAATACTTTCTTTGAGGTCGAGGGTTTTTCATATAGTTTGGCCAATGTCATCATTAAAACTTTTGTTGTCATTTCCTTTGAAATGTTGAATGCCACCAATGCTGCTAGACACAACCGTATTGTTCCTATTGCCTTTATGTCAAGTAGATCCCATTCTTCGTTTGTCATATTCATCGATGTCTTTGATTTTCTACTCAATGGTAGGTACAAATTTTTATGACACATATAATCTTCCATCTACATCTTCCACGACTGGTAGTTTGGCCATTAAATTTCTCGACCCTAAACATACCATCTTCTGTCATTTCTCCCACTTGAACTAGAAACCCTTCTCTCATATGAGTTTATAAGCCAAATAGACCTTCGGCTCTTATACGAATTGTTAGAAAATAATTAACAGAGCAATGAAATACACACAATATTGTAGAAACACAAAAACAGAAATGCATAAAATAAGAGAGACATAGATATACGTGGTTCACCCAATTTGGGCTACGTCCATGGAGAAACAACTAGTCCTTCCTTTATATTATCCAACAAAATGAAGAGATACAAACTACAATACATCCATTGTAATTTCATTTTCTCTCTCACACAATCTCCTCTCTCTCTTTCTCACTCAGATTAATAATACACACCTGTAATACAATTCCCTCATATAAACTGATGGTTGCCTTCTAGGGAAAAAAATATTAAATTAACATAATTTCTACCATCAAATCATCTTCCTAATAAATGGCCCTGATTGACTATGAAATTACAATATTTTACAAGACAAATTTTCATCTATTTTTAGCATAAGGGGCACTACCCTGAACCCCCGCCAAGGGGGCTCATAAAAATCGTCATCGCCCCTCTTGGACCCCCCTGACAGCGATCATACGAATAAGGATCCAACGTTGCTGAAACAAAAACCTTTGAATAATCAAGAAGATAATCAAGCTCCACACCGAACAATTATCACACTGGTAGATTCAGGACTTGTTTTATACAATGATGGATTTTTTTGTTTGTGAAAACTTGTATTTTCCCTTTACTAGGAAAACTAGGAAAACAAAAAAATTGAGTAATATTTATCAGTGTTGTAGTTTATCTTCATTTGCATGTTATTGCATTTAATTGACGTTCATGTTGTGGACAATTAGATATGTTTTTGTATATTTGTATCAATAAATGTAATTAAATATTTGTAAACATCTTTCTCTTCATTTGCATTTATTGCAATTTAACTCATTTATGATGTGGACAATTAGGTATCATTTTATATAATGGTGCCAATAAATGTAATTATAAATTTTGAATTGGAATTTTTTCACATGGAATTTTTTTATGGATGCACAAGATTTGTACATTTTTTTTCTCTATCCTATTTTCTCAATATTTTGTAATGATGCATGAAGAGAATTTTAAAATTATTTGAATTTCTAGGATGGTCATAAAATCAAGATCAGAGAGTGTGCACTCTTTCAGGATGGTAATGCACTGCCTTTCATTCAGATTATTCATTTCTTGACTTCAAATAAAGAGGGTCACATGAAGCCAAGTGTAAATTGGCTTTATTGACTAGCTGATTTTACACTAGGCAAAGGGGTTGAAGTTGCACCAAACGAGGTCTTTTATTCATTTGACAAAGATGAGATATCAACTACCTCATTGTTGCATCCATGTAAAGTTTCATTTCTCAGGAAAGGCATTGAACTTCCTTCGGTCATTTATTCATTTGTGTAGATGAGAGATTATGAAACTACAAATAAGAGTTTATCGCAGTTACCTGATCAAGACTATACTGATGTAATTTTTCACATAACTTACCTAGTTAAATGTTGGAAATAGTTTATATTTTTCTATTTGTATATCTAAATATCATGTTAGGTATTCTAAATGCATGTTTGAAGGGGCGTTTATTTTGGAGGAGTATTTTTGTCCTTAATGACTGGAGAATCATCCTATGAGCAGCCTCTAATGGTCAAAAGTTCGAATGTGCCTATGATGCAGTGCAAGTATAGAACACTTAAAAAAGTTATTTGGACTCGAGGATCAAGGTTTCACAAAGAGGATTAAATTGATGAATATTTTTATATAACATATTATTTACAAAATATGTTCAATAAGCATCATATTTGTTGATTCCAGACCTTTGGTTCCTAAATAAATTAGATACCAGATGTTGTAAAAGGTCTACTTTACAAGTGAAACATATATTGCAAATATTCAATAGTCCTTTTAGTTGATTTTTTATTTTCCCTCCAAATTGCATTTCAAAACATGTTTGTCCCACTTTTTCCATTTGATATGTTTCTATTTGGAGCTAATTTCCAATTTCAAAGCAGTCCAAGCTTGGTAGGAACCCAGTTGTGTTCAATTTGATCAACAGGGTCTCCATGTGCCCATGTTCATTCATGGAACGAATGTGGTAATTTCACACGTTTTGTTGAATATTAATAATTTGGTGCACTGTAAAGGATGTTTCAGGGGATATCTCTCTCTCTCTCTCTCTCTCTCTCTCTCTCTCTCTAATATATATTAATATATATATAATATATATGAATGACATAGTGACTCCAACTTCTGCCTAGAGTGGAATTTCATTGCACTAATTTGTTTTAGGATTACAAAGTGAGTTTTTAGTAATACAATGGAAGTTGTATCCATTTATCCAAATATGTCATTATTTGGCTGGCGTGTATCTAACATGAAGTCAAAAGGGCTTGTGTGTATCCAAATATTAAACTATGTATCCAAATATTAAAGCGAGGTGTAGACAGTAAAAAATTAATTATGGGTTTCATTTGTCACTACTATGGTTTACATCTTACTCATAATGATATATCTTGATATATGTTTCACAACTTTTTTCCATTTGACTGCATGGTTCAATTTTATTTTAAGTGGAAAATATGGCAGCAAATGGGAAATGGGATGCATGTAGTTCATAGGTGAAGATGGTGACTTAATTAAAAATAGATAAGGTGAATGTGATTGTGAAAGTGGGATGTTTTGTGAGGTTTTACATTATTATTAGTTTTTATGTATTGTTATGTTTGTTAAGGGTCGTCTCTTGTGACAATGGGTTAGAGCTTTGACAGAGCGGGTTGAGCAAGTAACCAATGTTATTTTGCAATATAAAACATGGTATATTGTCAGTTCTCTATTTTATGTGGAATTTTGGGAGGAATTTCACCTTCAAAAATTTTAAAAAACTAAATCATATATATATATAATATATAAATATATATATAATATATATAAATATATATATATAATAAGATTACATTATAAATCTTAAAATTAATCTATCAATTATTATTTATGAAAACCAAAGTACAAATTCATGATTTTAACAAGAAACCAATGTTGTTTTGCAATATAGAACATGGTATATTGATAGTTCTTTATATTATGTGTACTCTTGGATAGAGGATTTTTGTATATTGATTGTTCTCTATCTTATGGTATTCATGGAGAGAGGATTTTAACCTTCAGAAAGTTACAAAATTTATATATTCAACCTCCAAAATGTTTATATATATCTATAATTAAAAAGGACACTAAAGTATTAAAATTTAATATATTAATTATTATTTGCTTGATTATGAAAACTAGATTATAATTTTATCAATTGTACAGTCCTATCAGCGTCTTTTTTCACCTTTTGAGGCAATTGATAGTTAAATAAATTTTCACTAACAAATCAAACAATAAAAAAAATGTTTTTGTTAAGAGATGTTCTCAAATTTTTCATTACTAATCCATGAACCATCAAAATAGTGACATGTGGTTATTATTTGTATACCTAATTTCTTTTATCCACAATTTGCATCATCACATGTATTGGAAGGTGTGTTGCGTTGCATTGCCTTCATTATACTCCTTGTGATAGCTTTTCCTTTAACAAAGAGATAAGATTCGATACCAAATCCAACTCTTGACAAACTCAATCTTATGTTTTAAATTTATTAAAATATAATTTTTCTTGTTAATTGAGTTGGTTATCATTTTTTTCTTGAGGGGAAAAAATACTTAATTTTATTTTGCTTAATAAAAGGAACAAAATTACATTTTGTAGATGTTACTTGCATTCAATAAGAACAGCTTCTTGACTGATGAGCATAAGAAAGAATATAAAAAAATACCAGAAACCTATGAAGTTAAGTATGATAATACTCACTTAACTTATGTTTCTTTCGTTTATTTTTTTATACCTTTGGTCATCCCCTTGAGTTGGGGTTAGCTGAAACCATTGCCCAATTTCTTCTGGTTATCTTCGATGGGAGTGTTTTTCTAAAACATGAGCTCTCTTTGAGCCCACCTTCCCCAACTATTTGTTCCTCTTTTTTCTGTTATTTTAGGTCATGAATTGCTTTTGATTTTGTACCATTCGGCTTATGGGTTGCATTGTCATTTTGGACCTGAGAATCCACTTCTTTTTGGTTTAGATGGTTCTCTATGATTTCTTCTTCTTCCTCCATGAGGCAGGGATTATAAGGATGCCATCCTTTTGTTTTTAGAGCCTACCGCTTTTTCTTTTTTTGGGTTCTTTTTTTGCTTGAGCACATGTTTTCTGCAAGTGTCATATTCGATAACATGATCGAAATCTAAATGTTGTATTTTTATAATCCAAAAGTAGGGTCCATCGGAAGTTTTTATATTTCAACTGGATGTAGTCAGGTAGACCTTTACTTAGGTAAATTTCTTCATAGATTCTGGCAAAGTTAAATAACCTTTTATCTATTATGTCAAGGTCTATCTTTTTGAATGCCCCCAGGGTGTTCCCAATTTCTTCCAATACTATGTGATGCTAGAATGGAAGGGGAAGATGTAGAAATTTTGAATAATATGACACATATTCACAGATATTATCCCGATTATACACTATTGCGGAATACATGCATAATACATAACCTCCTCTACGTTGATGATCAATTTACAGAAGCAGAAACAATAACATGCGCACATAGAAGCATCAATCACACATATCAACACAGTATTTTCCCGGGGAAAGCATCTCGCTAAAAACCCCAAATATCTGTATATTATATTGATTGAGAACATGTAACAAACATAGTACAATACTCCTCATAAGTACTCAGTACTATCTCCACCTATTACACACAAACTAGCTCAGATCTGAATCAATTGCTAGCTCAAATCTCCTCCGTTGCTTGCCTGCCTCCACTGCACAATCCTACATGAGAATAGATGATAATGGCTCAAGAAAAATCGTATTTACTTGGCAAAATCACGTGAGCACAAGCTACAATTTCCCTTGGCCTCATTGGCATTACTCAATCCTTTACATGTTGCAAATCTCAGGCACAACTGATAGTCAGAACTCACCCTTTCACTTACCTTTAACACTTGTCTCCACTGAACTGTCCATGCACTGAGTTAACTGATGTATTCTTCAGTTCCATTATGAGTTAATAATTAGTGAATTAATTAATAACTAATTCACACAACTCATCACTTAGTCTATTGGCTTGTTAGACTAAATAAAACTACTTCAACTAAGTCAAACTGAACACAACTCCATTAACTGCTCATCTAACTCCATAGAACTCAACCACTTTAGTTCTAACTGAAGTCCTTCATGCAATAGCTCAATCAACCCATAGGTAACCACGTGATTCCTTCAGGCAGTTGCATGTGCGACATCTGTAGCTCCAACTGAAGTGCTCCAAGAGAATAAGATAAAGTTTAGAGTCCAAATATTACTAAGGGCTAATAATATTTGACTGTTTCTATTTTTACCTGACAGTCTAAAAATAGACTCTGATCACACCATTGTGATCCAAAAATAGAAGTTCATCTATTTTTCCCAACATGACCAATCATCCATAAACAACGTCCTGCAACTCATAGACCATGATCCATATGTCTAAAAATAGACTTGCGACAAAAACTTGCCTGTGGGACCACTTAGTGAAGGTGACTCCTTTCCACTAAGCTCCATCATCTTGTTGAATTTTCAACAAGCATTTCTTGTTGCACACTTTTCAACACTCCCTCTCAACAAGAAAGGCTTCCTCTCAAACCCGATCCTATAACTCTGGAATGTTCTGCATGCAACACATCTACCCACTCCACTTGCTCCAACAACACTTGGAACAAAAAACACTCCCAACTGACCACTCTGTTGGGCTAGGAACATACTCTGATGCTGAAGCTATACCTGTTGCTGACAAGTGCTCCCTCTTTGACATCTATGCTACTGCAACATCTTCATGCATCTTGCACCATTGCACACCTCTTTGTGCCAGCCACCTAGCACTATGCAAAACCCTTGTCCCTCTCGCATTGTTGCAGCCTGCATGCTATGCACTATCCTGGGATTCCCTGCACTATCGATCTCTCTGCCTCTCCATCCACATCTGTCTCTACCCAATCAATAAATTCCTGCTACTCCACATCGAGGCTCCCGTAGCAAGTTCTCATCCAAGAGGTTGGGTACCTCAAGTATCCTGCCCCTCCTCCTTGGGACGATCACCCTATATCGCCCCACCTCCTACCTGGAGGTATGGCTGCATGTGATCCCTCAGCCCACTTGGCTCGAAGTTTCCCCCTACTGGAGGTCTCTACACGAGTAGATGTCTCTACTCGATCTCCACTCAGCTCCCCTGTTGTGGTTGCTCCACAACCTCTTGAAGCTGCTGCACCAATCATGGCTCCTCCACAATTGTCTGAGACTTCTTCTGGCTCTGCATGTTGAGAGGTAATATAACCTCCCTCTCAACCACTAAGTCTCCATCAGTTGCCTTGCTACTCAAGGCTTTGCATGCATCTTGAACCTCAAGGGCATACAAGTTCTTGACCCGTGAACCAATCTGCTTTACCTGTCTAGTGATGATGTGTCTAAGGAAAACCTTTCCCTTACTGAAGACTACATCATAGCCTCTATCTTCCAGCATCGCGATCGACACCAAGTTTCTCTTCAGTCCTGGTACATACTTGACATCGGTTAAGGTAAGGCGAGCTCCATGCTCCCTCTGAAAAATAACCGTGCTTACACCTGAGACACTATACTTCTCATCATTACCCATCGCTATGAGTATATGGATATCTTTCTCCTCCAAAGTACTGAACAAAATTTTGTCACCGGTCATGTGGAAAGAAGCTCCATTGTCAAGAAACCAACCACTTCCCACCATGGATGAAACCATGCATGCGAAGAGTGCGAAATCCAACTCAAACAGTGAAGCAAGTGCCTCACCTTCAGATCCTTCCCCGGATCCCTTCTTGGACTTCTTCTTTGGGCAATTAGTAGCATAATGGCCCAACTCATGACAACGAAAGCATCTCACCTTCGACTTGTCAACCTTCTTCCCATCATTGGAATAACTGGATTCGGAAAGAGAAACCTTCCCCTTCCCCTTCTTCACCTTATTCACTAAGGAACAGTTCTCCTCAGCATGCATAGATGAAGAACTATCTCTGGTGCGCCGTTTAATCTCCTCTTGCACAAGATCCGACCAAAGTCTCTCCCATCTTGGCAATTTCTCCCTTCCATTCACCGAGTCCTGGTAGCTATGCCAACTCTTAGGAAGGCCAAGGAGTGCTAGACTCACCATATCCTCATCCTCAACAGTTAGCCCCACACTTCCCAGCTCATCCTGGCATTGGGTGAACTTCGTGAGATACTGGGGCATACTGTCTCCATTCTCACACCTAATGTTTTTGAGTTTATCCTTGAGCGCCAACTTCCTCTGGTCGCTCTTGCTTTGGAATAATTCTGTCAACGTTTTCCACATCAAATATGGAGAAGCCTTTCCATGGAGGCTGGACACAATGCGATCCCTCACGCCCTCCAACAAAATCCTTCAACACTTTGCTGTCTTCTTTTGCCAATCCCCGAGTTGAGCAACATCAGTAGGTTTTGGAACATCAGCACCTATGAAATCCTTCAACCCATTATCATCTAAAACTGCCTCCATCCTATCCTTCCATGCAATATAGTTCGAGTTGCCCTCAAGGGCATACTCCAATCGCAATCCGTTGAAATACATTTCAACTTTGACACCAAGAAAACACTGCTGCAAATTCGAATTCCACTAGCTCAAAAACTCAACCGGTTTTGATCTAAAATTCGTGAGAACAAAGTATTTCTTGTACAGAGATCGATTGTATGGGCATTCACCAGATATCTCACCTTCCAAAGAAGGATGAATCCAGAAGCTACCTGGCCTGATTACAAACTCTGCCTAAAGAAATAAGATGTAAACACTTTCTGAATAATAGATCCGATGATCAATCCTCGCTTGATATCCTGTAAAAATCTCTTCTACAAATCAAGCAGCTCCGATACCATGTAGAAATTTTGAATAACATACACATATTCACAGAGATTATCCTAATTATACACTATTGTGGAACACATGCATAATACATAACCTCCTCTATGTTGATCATCAATTTACAGAAGCATAAACAATAACATGCGCACATAGAAGCATCAATCACACATATCAACACAGTATTTTCCTGGGGAAAGAATCTCGCTAAAAACCCCAACTATCTGTATATTATATTGATTGAGAACATGTAAAAAACATAGTAAAATACTCCTCACAAGTACTCAGTACTATCTCCACCTATTACACACAAACTAGCTCAGATCTGAATCAATCGCTGGCTCAAATCTCCTCCACTGCTTGCCTGCCTCCACTTTACAATCCTGCATGAGAATAGATGATAATGGCTCAAGAAAACTCATATTTACTTGGCAAAATCATGTGAGCACAAGCTACAATTTCCCTTGGCCTCATTGGCATTACTCAATCCATTGCATGTGCAAATCTCATGCACAACTGATAGTCAGAACTCACCCTTTCACTTACCTCTAACACTTGTCTCCACTGAACTGTCCATGCACTGAGTTAACTGATGTATTCTTCAGTTCCATTATGAGTTAATAATTAGTGAATTAATTAATAACTAATTCACACAAATCATCACTTAGTCTATTGGCCAGTTAGACTAAATACAACTAGTTCAACTAAGTCAAACTGAACACAACTCCCTTAACTGCTCATCTAACTCCATAGAACTCAACCACTTCAGTTCTAACTGAAGTCCTTCATGCAATAGCTCAGTCAACCCATAGGTAACCACGTGATTCCTTCAGGAAGTTGCATGTGCCACATATGTAGCTCCAACTGAAGTGCTCCAAGAGAATAAGATAAAGTTTAGAGTCCAAATATTACTAAGGGCTAATAATATTTGACTGTTTCTATTTTTACCTAACAGTCTAAAAATAGACTCGATCACACCGCTGTGATCCAAAAATAGAAGTCCATCTATTTTTCCTAACATGACCAGTCATCCATAAACAACATCCTGCAACTCATAGACCATGATCCATATGTCTAAAAATAGTCTTGCGCCAAAAAATTGGCTGCGGGACCACTTAGTGAAGGTGACTCCTTTTCACTAAGCTCCATCATCTTGTTGCGTTCTCAAAAAGCATTTCTTTTTGCACACTTTTCAACAGAAGATTTGGTGGCCTCACCCATATTAGCACTGTTGAGACCACCACTATTATGGCATCAAAATTTGGACACTAAGGGGTAATGAAGAGTCCTACATTTCTCCAAAACCAAGGCCCATCTTTCAATTCTCTCTCCACATCTTCGTAGGTGTCGAACTGAATGATGAAGAAACCTTTTGAGAAAGGTATATTTCGTAGTTTTCTTGCCAAGTTGCAAAAATCCATTGATGTAAAGCATTAGATCTGGGCCAAAAACTATTGAATCTATAAATCACTACCCTGGATTGGAAAATGGAAAACAATTGGTTTACCTCTGTTAGGGTTACCTCCATAGCTAGGTCTTGCTGCTACTATTCAAAAATGTAATGTCCAGTGTTGAAATATGGTGGATTTGATGGCTTAGAGCCCTTCCTTTATGTTTCATCCTTAGAGGAGATAGAACCTCCAAGGTTCCTAAATATCGAAGCACCCCCTCGCAGCCTCAAGTTAAATATTATAGTGGAGTTTTTTGAAATACGGTAATCCTATAACTGAGATAGATCACGAATTTTCTTCTCTTCATGAAGAAGACGTTGAATATTTGTAGGATAACATAGCAAGTTCTCTATACTCTGCTTCATATTTTCCATTGAGTCCAAACCATTTACCCAAAAAAGGAGAGACTTCCGATTTAAGGTCTTTATATCCCCTTGATTCAACTCATCCTTTCCTCCTTACAACCTAGGTCAATAAGAAAAGAGGGGTGTTTCTAGTAGATATATTCCATACGAAGAGGATATGTCATATGTCTTGAATGTGTAGCCCAAATTCATGCATGATGAAGGCCTGCAGGCTTCTCCTACATACAAAACCCTAGAAATTCAAACAAGATTCGTCCCTCCCTGACTCACAACTAGATCTGAACATATCAGTTTACTGTAGTTATTATAAAACAACCATAGAGAAACAATTGTGTTATTAATATTCTGCTTAATGACAACCACGGTTCTTTTGCTTTAAATCCTTGAAATTTATAGAATCACATAAACAAGAGTCCAAAGAGAGCCCTTGAGAATTTTCTCAAATAAATACTAGCCTGAATGAAATGAAACTAATAATTTCCCAACCTAGAATGTTAAAATTTACAATTCCTGCAGTCATGATGTCTACCATTTCATCTCACTAGGATTTTGAGTCAATTGGTTTATCAGTTGGTTATGTTGTTGTTTAATTATTTTGTGTTTTGATTTTTTTAATTGGAATTTAGGGATATAATTATGGGTGATATTATGATATTTGGTTTTTTTAAATGTATTTTTGACTACATAGATGGATTCACCAAAAAAATCCTTGGGTCAAGTGAGATACACAACTCAAACTTGTGATTATAATAATCTTTGCCAGATTTCGACCAAAATTGGCCAAAAAATATGTCCAAAAAAGCTCCAAAACATAGAAGAGTTAGATTACAGTGTTAGTTGTTAGGTATTTCTAGTTAATTATTAGTTTTAAATATTTCTAGAAATTTGTTGGTCTAGATATTTCTAGAATATTTTTAGTCTTAGATTTTTTTAGAAAATTATGTAATGTAAGACCTAGTGAGAAGGGCGAGAAATGCCCCATGAGTTTCCAATTGTTTTTATTTCCTATGTCTACTTGTGAATTTTAACATGGTATTGAAGTAGGCATAAGACATTTCACAAAGTGGAGATAAGATTGTGAAGGAATGCAAATAGTCGGAAAGAGTCAGGCATATCAAAGGCAAATTATTTAAAAGACTCAAGTAGATCAAGGGTTTCAACGAAAGTCGGTCACTAAGTAGAGCCACTATCTCTCTAAACCATAATTGATCCATTGGCAAAGGAGCCACCACTATTGTGAACAAGGAGTATCCACCATCTATAGGAAGTTTGGGCCATTTACTGAAGCTAGGTGAATTGTGGTTTGTCTCAACATAAAATGCTAGCCACTAAAAGTGTTCAATTAGGGGAATTTTGAGGTCTAAAATGGGCCTCCTAAGAAAAATATACAACCAAAATAAAATTTATAAGAACCAATAGGATTCAAGATGATGATGTCAAATATGGGGGATGATTCACCATTTTTGGAGTAAAAAGGTAAAAATATTAAAAAATAATAAAAATACTTTTTCAAC
>APFE030609278.1:0-28470 GCA_000404065.3 Pinus taeda | reverse complement strand
CTTATAAATTTTATTTTGGTTGTATATTTTTCTTAGGAGGCCCATTTTAGACCTCAAAATTCCCCTAATGGTTTTTTTCTAAAAAGCGAGGAGGCATTGCCATATACCAAGGAGAGTTACATCGAATCTTTTCGAGGCATCACCATACAAAGATACACCCACCTTGAAAAAACATGTTTCTTATTACATGAGATCATGAGTTTCCCAAGCATGGGGCCAAGGTGGTAATGTTTTTTACCCCAAAAATGGTTGAAATTAATTTAACTAGAAAGTGGTTGAATATGAAGTTTTTTTTCTAAGATCGAATAATTTGTATTACCATTAGAAACATAAATTTACAGTATGATAGTCTCTCTTGGATTTAAGACATCTGTGGTATATATCTTTAGACTTAGTTACCAGAGAATCCACAGTAAAAACCATTTTTCATCAACATTTCAAATCCCAACTAGGATCCATCATCGGGACTTTCTTGAATGTTGATAGTCTTGATGATGGATCCTAGTTGGGATTTGAAACGTTGACGAAAAATGGTTTTACTGTGGATTCTCTGGTAACTAAGTCTAATGATAGTCTCTACTAGTTTGTCTCTAAGGAAACCAGACCTGTAGCATAAACACAAAATTTTAAGAATGTTTCTATTGTTCCTAATCTGCTGAATGGACAAGACAAAAAAAAAAGGTAAAAATATCTACAAAGAAAATACTATATAAACTAAAAGTAATTGCTATAGTATTGGAAATTATACTATGAGCATGAGTATGGGCCATGTAGCCTATCATTCAGTCAAATTGTGCGCCTAATTTGGCAAATTGGGTTCACCATATGTGTGATGTTGAGGAGGTTTTCCATATGATTCATTTAGTTAGGAGCACAATTTTCCTATTAATGCTGTCCATTTCTTCCATAAGCTCGGCCATACAAATGAAAATTTCCTGTTGAGTGGCATCCCTATTTGTGATAACTCTTCCCCTTAGAGTTTTTATTTTCAATACAAGTTCACATTCTGCAAGTAAGAAAAAGCTCTAGCTCTAGCAGAGTTTTTTACATCGAGGATTCCATCTTCGGTCTCCTGGTCCACATGTGTGTCTAGGTTGAACCTCTAGGCTTGTCTTAATTGCTCCTAGCATCCCTATATCTTTCCATGGCTGCCCTAGAAGAGGATTGTGCATGATAGCCTCAAAGAGTTGGGAGACATAAATCAAGAGAGGGGGGAGGTTAATTCATCCTCTTTTTCCAAGAAAAGAGGACCGAACAAGACAACGCCATACCATATTTGGGTCAGGGTAATCGACAGATATAACATAGGTTGGAGGGAAAAACCAATGTAGTAATAAATGAGTAGGGAGAGATAGAGGAGGACTAGATGAAGGATGGAGAAGCTAGAACAGGGGAGCATAGAAACAAAGGATGGGCTTGAAAAAGAGGGGGAACCATTGGTAGCACCAAATATCAACAGGGGAGAAATAAAGGTTTTGGGGGGAATTAAAGAGTTATAGGAAAAATGAAGCCTCTTATATACTTAGGTCCATGGAAGGGGATATATGTCTAGAAACTGAAGGATCTCACAAAAGATAAAGAAACTAACAAGAAATTATGTAGACTCGAGACATGCAAGAATATTAGAGAGAAAAAAATATTTCAATTACACATTTTCTTTAAATGGCTTATACACATAATATAGGACAACAAGAATCGGTGCTTGTTGGAAGGGTCTATACATTTTAGTCTATGAGAATGAAGACCTTCCTACAAGTACATGAATGTTGGGAACCAATGGATGATGGGTTCTCAGAACCTGATCAAGCAACTTTGCAGGTGATTTTTAACACATAGAGAAATGACCTTATAGAATTGACGAAAGAGGATAAAAAGGCTAAGTTTTAGATCAAGAGTTCAATGGATGAATCAATTTATCCCAAGATAATGGGAGCATATAGTGCAAACTAATCTTGGCATATTCAATAGTTAATGTATCTGGATAATGAAAAAGTGAAAATGTGAAACTTCAAATCCTTTGGAGAGAGTTCGAAACATTGAATATGAAGGAGGCAGATAATATTGATTAGTTCATGACCAAAGTGATGGGAGTTGTGAATTAGCTTAGGACTCACAAAGAGATAATTGAAGATAAAAAAAAAAAATTGTAGAAAAGGTTC
The DNA here is from genome assembly GCA_000404065.3 of Pinus taeda. Classification (NCBI taxonomy): domain Eukaryota; kingdom Viridiplantae; phylum Streptophyta; class Pinopsida; order Pinales; family Pinaceae; genus Pinus; species Pinus taeda. The sequence goes on along the minus strand of APFE030609278.1, from coordinate 26,311 downwards.
TCAAAGTCCCACCTAAAAATTTTGAGATGGGTTTCATCACCATAGAGGGGTTCAAATATTTGTCCAAACTAGCAATAGAATAATTGATGGGATTTCTTTTATCCCATGAGTCAATATCATCATGGAAGATGAATCTTTAGAGTGTGTCTTAAAATCTCAGGCATCCATTGGTAGAGGTGCACGAAAAGGAATCAGAGATATAGGTAATTATCAAGCAGAAGGAAGAAATACACCAAAACAAATAGGACAATCAAATTAGCTTAGTCATTGTCAAAATTAGAGGGAGGAGAGGAAGAAAATGGATAGACAAGTCCCATGTACAATGTTACTATAACAAACGGTATGAACATTATGAAACTGAATGTAGAAAGAAACAAACAAATCTGAATCGATGAAATACTAATGTCTCCAACACTAAAGAAGGGATATCTCAGTCAATTCTCATATCATGTCAATTCGCTGAAGAAAAACACAACAAGGATATTTAGTTATTAGACAATGGTTGCAATGATCACATGATAGATGACAAGAAGTTACTTCTTAGTATTCATATTTCTATTTAATCTAAAATTACTTTAAGAGATGATTATTATGTCAAATTTGATAAGAAAAGGTGTTGTGGTTATCCTTATTAAAAAAATTAAAAGAAAGATATTCTTGATGTCTTTTTTCTACTAAATCTTAGACATAATCTATTAAGTATTGGATAATAGACTCACCACAGTTGTGGTGTTACACTCAAAGAATCCATGTGCACAATATTCAATAAGTAACTTAGTAGAAGACTTGTTGCAAAGGTCCAAATGACCAAGAATAGAATGTTCCCATTGAATTTGAGAAGCATAAATATGACACAACCATATGCAAAAAATGTCTCAAGCATAAATGAGACTTGGTTGTGCATATTTGATATGGTTACCTACCTTTTAGGAGTCTTAGTCTCTTGTAGAAGCAAACAACGGTTAAGAGATTTTCCATAATGAATGAGAAAATTAGTACTTGTGAAATTTGCATTCTTGAAATGAACCAAATAAATAGTTTTCCAAAAGCCTCATATAGAGCCAAGGAGCATATAGAACCTTTCTGCACAAATCTTTGTGGACCCATGAAATCTCAACCCGGTAGTGGAAGTTTTTCGAATCTTTGATCGGAGAATCCACAGTAAGAGAATTTTTACACCAACATTTCGAATCCCAAATGGGATCCATTGATAATTTTAATAGGAAATTTTGGGTGTATTGCCCCCAAAAAAATTATATACATTCAAAAAGTTTAAAGAATTTGAAGGTGTAGCAAAAAAACAAAGTGGCAAATAAGTCAAAGTGATCAAATCAGATGGAGGAGGAGAGTCTAACTCAAAGGAGTTCACAATTTGTTTTAGACAATAGGGAATTAGAGGGAAGTTCACCACCAAATATACTCCATAGCGGAATAGAGTGGTTGAATGGAAGAATCAATCCATTATGAACATGGAAAGATGTATGCTCAAATATATAAATTTTCCTAATGATGTTTAGGCCAAGGCTATTGCTTGCTTCATCTATATATTAAACAAATATCCAACAGATATTATGAAAGGTAAACGAATCATGCAGTGGTACTAAGCCAAGCATTTCTCATTTCAAAATTTTTGGCTATATTTCTAATGTACTTTTCCTAAAAGAGTTGAGGAGGAAACATGACAACATGAGTGAAAAAGACATTTTCATTGGGTACAATGAATGGTCCAAAGCCTGCAAATTATATAAACTAATCACTAAGAAATTTATGGTAAGTAGATATGTAAAATTCTCAAAGGAAAAATCTTGGAATGATCAAGAGAATGAAGGGATAGTAGAAATTCATCTTTCCCAATAGATGAACATGTGGAAAGTATATGACAACAAGTTCCTCCACCAAGATTGCCAATATTACTAGTGAAAAGAAAAGGCTAGGAGATAGTTCTTCTTCTAGTAGATAGGATATAGTTCTTCTTCTAGTAGAGAGTCAACGGATTCAATGAGAAATTAGAGAAATATTCCTTCTTTTAGTAGTGTGTCATTAGATTAAAAAAGAAATCAAAAAACAAGGAGCTTAAGGTAAATATATGAGTAGTACGATGACATGGATTAACAAGCTCATATAGCCTTATTATCCTATCAACTTACTTATTTTGAGGAGGTAGTGAAAAAATAGCTTTGGATATACTTCATGAATGAAGATATTGAAGTTATTGAAAGGAATGAGACATGGGATCTTGTTTGATCTCCTAGTTGGTAAAACTAGCATTAGTGTTAATTGAGTGTACAAGACAAAACTGGATGAGAAAGATAAGGTAGCGAAACATAAAGCAATGCTATTTGCTAAAGGGTTTTCTTAGCAACGAGGTATTGACTATGGTAAAATATTTTCTCTAGTAGTAAAGTTAGATACTATTAGTGTTGTGTTGTCCCTTGCAAGTAAAAAAAAATGGCTAGTTTACCAAATGGATGTGAAGCCAATTTTCTTGAATGGAAAACTAGAATAGGATTTGTGTGTAGATCAACCACTAGGATTTGAAGTAAAAGGCGAAGAGTACGCAATGTATAACTTGAAAAAATCATTGTATGGCTTGAAGCAAGCTCCAAGGGCTTGGTATAGTCATATTGACTTATATTTTCTCAATAATGGATTCAACAAGAGCAACAATGAACCTACTCTATATACCAAATTATATTAAGGTAAAATTATTCTAGTTTGTATTCATGTTGATGGAATAATATATACTAGGAATTTTATGTTAGATGATTTTGAAACTGCTATAAAAAGGGAATTTGAGATGACATACCTTGGTCTCATGAAAGAATTTTTGGGAATTGATGTTAAGAAATATGCTCAAATTATTTCCATATGTCAACAAAAGTATGCTACTAATATCTTAAAGAGGTTCATGATGGACAAATGCAAATCAATAGACACCTATTGCAACATGAACAAAATTGAGCAAGTGGGATGATAAACAAACAATTGATTCAACATTATATAAGAGGGTTGTAGGCAACCTCATATAGCTTATTACAACTAGAACTAATGTTATGTATGTAATTAGTTAAACATGGAGCCTCCCAAGAATTCACATTGGAAAGTCGAAAAAAGAATTGTGAGGTATATTGTAGGTACAACTAACCATAGATTGTGGTACACAAGTTTTCAAGACAACTCGCTTACAAGATACAATGAATGATTTTATTGGTAGTATTGATGATAGGAAAAGAACCTTAGGATATAATTTTCATCTGGGCACAAATTTGATTTCATGGGCTTCAAAGAAACATCCATAAATGTCTCGATATCTTCTATAAAATAAGAATATGTAGTAGCTACTACAACATCATGCCATGCAATATGGATAATAATACTTTTGAAAGATCTTGCACATGTGGATAAGGAGCCAACTTCTATTTTTTGTGACAATTATTCAACAATTGCATTGTCAAAGAACCATATGTTTCACAGGAAAAGCACGTTTTGTCACTTCGTTCACGAGCTTATCAACAAGGCTGACACGTCTTTTCAATTTTATGGATTTAGAGATTAGCTAGCATATATTTTCATCAAATCATTGGGAATAATTATTTTTGTGTTTAGAGACAACATTTAAACATTGTCAATGTTGTTGAATGTGAAAATTAAGATTTGGGGGGGTGTTAAAATATAATCTCTCCTATTAACTGAGTTAGCCTGGGAATTAGTTGTTAGATATTTCTAATTAGCTATTAGTTAGCAATATTTCTAATTAGCTATTAGTTAACAATATTTCTATAAAGTTAATAGTCTATATATTTCTAAACTGTTGTTAGTTCTAGATTCCTCTAGAAAATTGTTTATTATAAGATCTTCTATTTAATAGTAATAAGGGTGAGCAATGCCCTTTGAGTTTCCAATTATTTTTCATTCATGTCTCTGCTTGTGAATTTAAAAAAGTTCCATGGAATCTATATTCTTGGACCATCAAGAGTATGTGATTGAGCCTAAATGATGAGCAAGGAGGCTAAATCAACTATAGAGAGGAATTGTAATTCATAGAGATGACAATGGATTCACATAAGGGTCCATAGTAATCAACTTGGTATTAGATCATTGGTATTTGTTATTGGACATGATGGGGTGTTGTGCATCTGTTTATTTAGATTATTGTTGAGGCAAATTAATTACCTATCATTTAATTGTCAAACCGGGGGTTTCGTAAAACTTGCAAAGCATGCATGCACTATATATGCTAGAAATTAACTTCCAATTTAGATAAATCTAACTACTAAACCAAATAACGACTAACTAAATTCACCTATTCTAATTCAACAATCAATTCAAAGGAAATTATAATACAGTGTTTGGAATAAAAATTTAATCTATCACACTTGCAAGAATTGAAATCTTAATTTACCACACTTGTAGGAATTGAAGTCTTAATCTACCACACATGTGGGAATTGAAAAACACACCACTCTTTTCAAAAATGAAATTGCATGAAATGAAATCTACTCTAAGGGATCATGTGGGCATTAACAAATCACGATCCTATGAAATGAATAATCAAAACCACATGATATGAAATGAAAGAAAAAACAATAATTCTAAACCTCTAGATATGAAAGCAAATAAAAACAATCACTCTTAACCTCTCACACAGGAAAAGATATGAAATAAATAAATCTTAATCTATGAGAAACAATAAATCTCAATCTATGAAAAACAATAAATCTCACACATTATATATGGTCAATCCAAAAGCATGAGGGATGGAAAGTTTAGAGGCTCCAAATACACTTATAACCAAATCAAAGTGAACATTACTCATGAATATGGTGTCAAATCCAAATTCTATATTCAAAACAAGAGCATTTCCCCAACTTTTCACATCCCAATGATAGGAGAAAACTTCCCTTATTTATACAAAAGTATGAGATGCTATCTCATTAATGAAAGTCTGTGAATCTCTACCTATATCTCTAGAGTTACAATCAAAATAGGATATGATAAGGCACATGTCTTATTAGAGTTTCAATACAAATAGGAAATGAGACGCATATCCTTATGATCCCATGATTTTTGCCACTCAAATTCGAATTTGGTTTTGGGAGGCCACATAAAGGTCTTTTAGAAGCTTCCTTTTGACCTACACATGTCAACAATCTCGTCCCACTTGTTACGTATGAACATATGCACATTATTTTCTAATTTTTAACCATAAATTCACTTAAAAATGCTAAGAATTAATAAATTTTTGAAAAACATAAATGTGATCTTATAATGATAATCCTAAGGTAAATATAATGAAGTGGAGGTAAATGTAATGAAATAGACGTGGAGTGAAAGTGACAATATCGAAATATAAGTGAAAATGTAATGGAAGTGAATGACAATTTCAAGGCCCAACATACCCCCCAACTAAAGCTATTGCATGTCCTCATGCGATCTATTACATTAATTATTTTTTATCATTGAGCTTTGGCTTAACTTTGCATGATATCATTTGATAACTTCATACTTCTACAAAATCTTTTAGTTGAATTGCAACACAGTTGATTCTTGTGTTACAACCATATTTTGTTGTTGCATTCATTTTTTATGTTTGAACTTTGCATAATGATAATTTGATTATTGTTGCAAAGTATATATTTATTGGATTGCATCATAGTTGGTTCTTGTGTGACAACCATGATTGTGTTTGTATCCAATTATCTTTTTAGTACTTTTGACAAGTCTTTGTATGCTCATAACAATAATGTAATAGTTAATATCTTTTGAAAGTATGTGGGATTTTGAATGTGATATGAATATGAATGTATCCCCCCCAACTGATGATGTCATGCGGAAAGAGTTATTTTTGCGGACAAACCTAACCTCCCTAGGAGTCTAAGACTCTCTAGTGACAAACATACCAAACAAGAGCAATCCTTCTCTAAACACACATTATTCTATGAGAGATCAAGTGTTTTCGATCTTACCTTAGGTCCAAACGCTTGTTGTAGCAGTCCAGCCTTGCTGATCGAGATGAGATCCTCCTTCACTTAAAGACCTGCATACACTAACAAAGCAAACGATTACATAACACCTGAATATTCATCATAAAACAAAGCATATTCATCACATAGACCAAGGAGTACATGAAATAATTCATTAACAACAAATCATTGAGAAGAATGGACTTATTTGTATTAAGGAAACAAAAAAGGACCATTACAACCTGAGCCTTGGTGTTGTGCAAGCTCCTCCCAGGGTCCAGCAAGATTTCCTCTACTTTGACAAGCTCACCCACTCCCAATATGGCAACAAGAAAGGATAGTGATCTCTCCTCACAAGTCAACAATGGAAATCCTAATTCCAGCAGCGTTTACCCTTTGGAATGTTCAGCTTTTTACCTCCCCTCCTCTGGCCCAATGCCTGTATTTATAGTACTCTAGAGGAAGTTATTCAGTTCCAACATCAATGGGATACTCCCTCTTTTGGATGGGGTAGCTCCTCTCTTGATGGGATAAGTTCCTCTATCATAGGGATGCATGAACCATCTGGAGGCGCTCAATACACGTCAAACACTCTTCTAGAAGGCTCTAGAAGTGACCACAAGTAACTTTTTAAAGATGAAACTCGCGCCTTTTGACCTTTACAGGGGTACGCACCCATCCTTTGGCTTACAGAGCATACAAGTACGTAGGCACACTGTGTTTGGGATGCGTACACGTGGGCAAGGTAGAGAGAACCTGCGTACCCAGAGATAAACATGTTTTTAAGTGACTTTCTCTATTTTTGAAGTTTGACATGAAGAGCAGAGGTATGAGGCTTGAGAAGGAGGATAATATGACTATTGATGGAGCCATATTAACTGCAGATAGTCATGGTGACAAATTTCACTGTAACAAACCGGGTAAAGAGACTACCAGTGGTTGGTTCCATAATTCAACAACTTGGTGAAAGTGTCCAGAAAGGGGAAAATTGTCAATATTTAAGGTTCACAATGATATGATGGCATCCTGTATCATTTTTTAAGGAACATTAAATGGTTCCTTGACTATAACATAATAATTTGTATATGACAAAGTTTGTTGGACTTATAAAGGGTGTCAATAGGGTTTGTAAAACCTAGAAGACTTGAAGTCTTGGATGAAAAAGCCATAGGGCTTGTGGATCAAACCCTTAGAGCTATACCTAGATCAATGATTCTATTTAATGAATAAATAATAGCTCATGCAATGTGGGAAAGTAAATAAATATGTTGATGATGAAGTCATGAAAGAGGACTTTGTAGATGGACCCATGAAGGAAAGGATCAAAAGGGAAATTCCTTCAATCCTGAAATCAAAATATAATTACTTTATATCCTTCTTCCTTGATTATATCTTTAATTTTTAGTATCTTTTATTTGTGTCTTTGGCTTAGTTATAATTGTTTCTTCCATGACCTCCTATTGAGCATTCTAGGTACATTGTAAAGGATGCTAAGGCTCTCGTAGCAGATGAAATCATTTGAAGAATGAAGCAAAGTTTATGGCAAGGGGATTCTCCCAGAGTGATTTGTATTTAAGAGGGAGAAATTGTACAAACATCTAGAACCATCCTTGATGACTAGAAAATCTCCTAGTTCAGAGGTAGCAGGTAGGTCAACAAGTTTGAAGAATTCCATGATGAAGGAAATTGTGTCGAAGAGAAGTCAACAATGGATTCCAAGTGGATCTACAAGATGAAGTATATGATATATGGGAAAACAGATAAGTACAAAGCAAGAATCATGATGATTCTACTAGAAAGAGGGAGAGGTCTACAAGGAGACACTTTCTCCAATTGTTAGGTACACTTCTATTAGAAAGATTATTTATGTTTCCTTTATTTTGGGTTAGAAACTACATTAGCGGATGTGGAGACTTCTTTCCTGAATGGAATAATTGAGGAAGAATATGTGTGCATAGAACTACCTTAGGGATTTGAGTTACATGAGAGGGAATCTCATGTTTGTAGACTAAAGAAGGCTTTGTATAGACCTCGAGCATGATATTCTTGTATGGATGGATATCTAGTGAGTCTTGGCTAATATAGTTATCATATGACTTGTTTATGATGGAAGTCGAAGGCCTCTTGTGACAAAGGGAGCAAAAGTGGTAGGAGGATTTTCCTCCTTGATAGAGGGAGCACTCAAGACCTACTTCAATGTCAGAGGGAGCTGACTATTGAGTTCGAGATGAAGGAATTTGGTTGGATACATTAGTTCTTGGGACTAGAAGTGTGGAAAGAACCAGGTAAGATCTTCCTTAGCCAAAGGAAGCATATTATCATGATCCTTCAAATATTTGGGATGATGGACAGTCAATCCATGGCCAATCCCATAGTAACTAACTTGAAGAAGCTAGGTGGTAGAGGGACCACCCAACAAGATCTATTTTGTTGTCAAGTAGTTGTAGTGATGGATCTAGTGAAAATGGTTAGTTTATAGTTGAGCTAAGGAATTTGACACGGCATGTACTAAGGTACCAACATGGTACATGCTAAAAATGATGATATATATATGTATATTATATATATATTTATATTATATTTGTATGTTAATATATTATATATATTATATTAATATATTATATATATAATATATATATATTATATTATATATATATATATATATATAATATATATATTTATATATATATATATTTTATATCTTTATATAATATATTCTTATATATATATTATATAAATATATATATATATATATATTATTTATATATATTATATATATATTATTATATATTATAATATTATATATATTTATTATTATATATATATATATTCATATTGGGTAGAGAGTGCTGAAGATAGGAAGAGTACATCAGAATGATGATTTAGTTTGGATCCTGCTTGGGTAGCAAGCAAACATCTATCACACTCTGAACTACAAAGGCCGAGTATATTGTAGCTAGTTTGGCTAGTTATGAAGCAATGGGACTTCAAAAATATACTCACAAGATGACCATGATAACAAGTCAAAGAACATTGAGATAATGTACTTGGACATGGTACATATGGCTGCAGTGATGCTCCCATGCATTTCTACAAACAAGCAGATTGTCGACATTCTCGCAAAGCCTCTGTCTTGGGATGAAGTTTTCATACATAAGGGACAAGCCTGGTGTGGTTGAGACCATTTCCCTTGGTTAAAGGAAGTGTTGATGGTGTAGTGTCAAGGGGCAGATATTCTCCCTAGGTCAAGATATTAACAAGTCATGGGTATTGATCAAGGGCCATGTAATTGTTAAAGTTGAAAATTATGGCCAAATTCCACTTTGGAAAACCCATTTGATGGAGATGATGATTGAATTAAATTCCTCTTCTCGAGAGGACCAACATTAAGCTAAAGATCATAAAATTTGGACAAGGGAAAATATATTTGAATTATGAGCCCACAAGTGCATATTTGGTTAGGTTGGACCTAAAGCAAATTGGACACCCTTGGAAGGCTATAAATGTAAGTGACCTCCACCTCATTTGCACATCATCATGGATCATTATTCTATTCTCTTTCTTGTTTTTGGCTCATACATGTATGTGGCAAGTTTGGAGAGAAATGAGTTTTCTTGAAGGTGAAATTGTAGGATCTAAAGCTAACATGTATTTTTCTAAGGTTTTGTCTCTCATTCATAGGCTTTCCAAAGGATAAATTCGACTGGGCGTTGGCTTGCAGGCTCAAGGGAGCAATTGAAAGCTCCTAGTATCTCTCATGCCCACTTCCTCCCTACAAATAATACCTAAATTTGTGTTTTCTATTGACCAAAATTTTCCCTTGTTGATCCTACTGTTTGACAGTTGACTACAGACAACGACATTTCATTACAAGCTTTTGAATCAGGGTTTTTAGTATGAGCATGGTTGGATTCATCTCATGGATAGTTTTTAGTTGATTTTTTTTGGATAGTTGTATGGATGAAGATATGGATCATTCTACTCTCTTTTGCTGAATCATTCAATGACAATCTAATAAGAAGAAGAATTTGAAAGGGTTTCCCCATAGTGGGTTTTTCCCTGGTCTCAAACCAATCCTAGTGTCTCTATGTGTGAATGTTTTTTTTTTTATTATTGTTTCTTTATGTTTCGCTACAATGATGATGATGATATTGTTCTTTCTACATAGTTTCATATGTTGTGAATAATTATGTAAATCTAAATAATGTTATGATTTTGTGGGGTGAATTTAATGTGTAAATGAAGAAATGCAATTATCAAAGAAAAGAATAATATAACCCCTATAAAAATTAACATTGTATTAAAGCCAGGTTGAAGAAAAGTCATTGAGTATCACCCCTATGAAGACACCTTGGGTGGAAGCATGAGAAGATGGAGGAGACCTAAAATAATTCTAGGTTTTGAATGAAACCCTAGGAAATTTATGTATTAGATTTTGATGGACATTATGAGGTTAAGGTTTGAGAGAAACCTTGGATTATGAAAAATATTTGAGATATGAAATATAGAAACACTAGCATGGTCAATGTGAAGACAAAGTTGATGAAGCCCTAGATATGATAGTCTCTATTAGGCCTGGTTACTAATAAATTTGGTGGAAATATTGAACGATAATGGACAATGATGGATCTTGAAGGTTGATTCAAGAAGGAGATGATAACCTCTCATGGAAGATAAGTATTTTTTTTATTTTTTTATTTCTGATAATCCTTTATGTCTTTACTTTTGTTTAGAATTATTAATCTGATTATTGTTTTGATTATTACTTATACTTCATGCATGTATATTTAGATATTTGGATACCTCTAACTTCTTGATGATAGGTCATAAGTGGATCTATCTCGAGGACCATATGATATTCGGGGAAATATATCTAGTGCAAGAAGAGAAGAGCTATAATTGTCCATGAAAAAGAAGTTGAAAAACTGAAAGAGATAGTTGTGGGTGTCCATGTGGGATAGGTGGGTGACCACCAACATCCACCTAGATCATTCCTCTTAGGAAGAAATGGTCCCCATTGCTTGAGTTCCTCCATGAGATGAGGAAACTTTTATTGAACTTGGCCCCTGGTGAGTTGTTCTACAACCTTTGCTGTGTCTAGTAATGGTGGGAAGCATGGTTGATGACGATCCACATTGAACACTCGGTGCAAGTGAAGGAATGGGGGAATGTTGTGCTATAAAGCATTGTTTCCCATAGCCTTGGTAAGGGTGTAAGGAACATATCGGAGTGGTCAGAGCTTTTGATGGGCTCTTGTAATGCAACCAGACTTTGTCGACCACTTGAAACTTGTGTGGTACCTGATGTTGATCATGTTACTTCTTGTGCTTAGCATTTCCCAGGATGGAGTTTCGATAGATTGACCAGTTGGGTAGAGGTGCTTCAGGAGTCAGATTGGATGAATGCTTGACCTGACAGTGAAATCGTACCCTTGTGGGTGAGGAGAAGATGTTATTGTATTCTTTCATGACTGTATCAACCTGCTTCTGCTGTGTGGAGGAGCCCTTCCAGGGGGCCATGGATGTGGCTACAATCTTCCACTTACTTTGAGATTGAACTAGATAAAAAATAAATTTCCTAGTCTGGGAGATGATCTTATTGCCTTTCTTACCAGAGATTAAAGAAGTGGCGATAGGTGGGGCTACCTCCAGTATCCTTTATAATGAATTACCCAAAGAAATAATAAAAATGTGAGGCCTTGAATCATACACAACATGTCTCCTCCATAAGTATGGATGGCCTAATAATACATCACAAACATCAGGAGGTGAAGCATCACGCAATACCTCATCTGTGAAGGGCTTGATGCTATAGGGAAGGCGACACTGCTGGCGGACTCAGAGATCTCATCCTTCATGAAGCCACCCGATAATGTACGACTGCGGGTGTGGTGTAATCGGTAGGCCCAACTGCTTCATGACCTCTACTGATATGAGGTTCTTTTGGATGCCACTGTCGATAATGAATTGCAGCAGCGAACCCTTCACCCACATCTGTGAGTGGAAAAGATGTTTCCCCTCCTCTGGATCTTTGGGCTCATTCTTTTGGATCTTGGCGGTGGAAACAGTGGCACTGGGCTCCACATCAATGATATGCTTCCATTTTCCATTCCCCTTGTCGGGTTCTGACTTAGGGTCAGAACATGATCTGATTCTGAAGCCTTCAACTTGGCCACAAGCAATTGCTTGGTTCGACACTCACTTGTGTTGTGAGTGGGTCTCTTGTGGAACTCACACCACTTTCTTGTGTCCTTATTTGACTTCGTGGTGTTGTTCTTTTGTTGTGGCTTCAATAGGTTGTCTTGGGTCACCCCACCTTGGCTTTGTCCTTTGTTCTTCGTATTCAAAAATACAAAGTCTCACTTCTTTTGTTTAAACTTCTACTAGATCTTGACAACATATAGGTATGCCATGCCAAGTAAGGAGATGTTCAGGAACTCCATCTCGTCTTAGATGTACCTGTGTAGGCAGCCACAATATTTGAGTTCCAAATGCAGCTCAGAATCCTTCCCTGCCACAACGTGGTCCACTTTATGTATTTATCCTCATAGCTTTTGATAGGGTAGTATTGCTCCTTGATGGCATCCCATAATGAATTCCATGTGGGTGTGGTAGAAAGCAGTGAGCTTGTAATTTCATCCTTCTGCTCGTAGTAGGTTTCCCACCAGTCCTTGACATGGGGGGCTGCTTTGAGAAGTGCAAAGGTAATCTTTTCCTGGTCGGAAAAATCGTGAACAGAAAAATAACCATCTAGCATATTTAACCATTTATCTATGGCATTTGTGTCTATCTAACCCTCAAATATGGGGATTTCAAAGTTAACTTGTACTTTAAAAGGTGTGGCATTTATAGCGTAGCTGTTGGAAGCTGATGTGTCGCCCCTAGGTAGCCACAGAAGGATCTGGGCAAAGTTTTCCATCATCACGTTCCTTTTCTGCTCGAGGGATTCTTCGAGTAAGATTTTGATAGGATCTCCTTCCCCCTCGTCTTTCTTTTCATCCACCATGGGAGGCTGTCAGGATTTGTGAGGCTAGTCTTGCAAAGGTTCAACTAGTTCAAGCCCTAACTCCTTAAATCCTGACCTCGTTGGAAACATGCAAAGAAAAACAAAGAAAGAGTAGACCCCTCAAATACCATTGATGAGGATTTAAATAAGAATGCAACAAGTTACAGAGATAACCATAAATACAGAGATGCAGTGGAAATAATACTTCATTTCATTAATGTAAAATACTGAAATATGCTTAGAAACATAAATGGAAATAAACTATCTAGGGCGATGGTAGCTTATCTCTAAGAAGATATGTGGCAGCTACATGCCTCTGAACTGTGTTACAATGAGGCTAGAAGGCCTATTTATTGTTGAGAAACAATGGAATACCATAAACATCCAAAAACCTAACCCTAGGAGATGAAGCACCAAACTATGGGCCCTGTTTTGTGTAAATTGGTACATCAACTTCTCGGGGTCGTAACTTTGGCATACTATCCCTGTTTGACATGCATAATACCTTGTTTGAAAGATATATATGAGGAATACAACTTTGGGATGAGCAACATTGGTCCAAGGACCCATGCTGCTCCTAGTGTTCCCAAAAAACATCGTTTAGGGCCTCGAAATGGCTCCGGAAGTTCAAGACCCAAAAAATTGCTAAAAATAGTAAAGTGTGCTACAATTAAGAAAACTGAAAAACTGAAAGAGGTAGTTGTGGGGGTCCAAGTGGGATAGGTGGGTGGCCACCAACATCCACCTAGATCAGTGCAGTTTGTATTGGACAAGTATCTGACATTCTATTAAGTCATGACAAAGTGTTAAGTTATGGTATGTTCTATGCTTATAACAATTTACTTCTTTTTCTTATTATATTCCACAAATTAGCAATCACATGTACATAAAGTAAAGTGTAGATAGAACATTAAACGATCGATAGAAAACAAGCCAAGACAAGAGACACAAGATGTGGCAGCTAGCTTGGGACAAACGCCATAATGTATGGGGAAACCCTTTGATCAAGTCTTCTTTTATCTTCAATAATTCAGCAGAGAGAAACAGTACAATAAATCTGATTCATATCAGTAGTAGCAAACCCTAGATCAGCAACATTAGCATTAGCGGCTTCATCATCCAACTAGGGCAGACAATATCTCACAAACCGACTGTCGGATCGGCTTGATTCCACCACCAAAAGTTGCAGCTTTTAGAGGAGGTTTATATGAATCTATAACGTAGTTCATATGAGGAGATCTTCTAGTCCACGTAGGTCAATCTTTACTTCTGTATTTGCAACTTCAGTTTCGGCAACTTCCGGCTTCAAACTAGGGTAGTCGATATCTTGCAAACCGTCCGTCGGATTGACTTGATTCCACCACCAAAAGTTGCAGCTTTCAGAGGAGGTCTAGGTGAACCTACAACACAATTCAGATGAGGAGATATTCTAGTCCACGCAGGTCAATCTTTACTTCTGCAGTTGCAGCTTTAGTTTCGGCAGCTTCCGGCTTCAAACTAGGGCAATCGATATCTTGCAAACCGTCTGTCGGATTGACTTTATTCCACCACGAAAAGTTGCGGTTTTAAGAGGAGGTTTAGATGAACCTAAAATGAAATTTAGATGAGGAGATATTCTAGTCCATGCAGGTCAATATTTACTTCTGCAGTTGCAACTTCAGTTTCGACAGTTTTCGGCTTCACATGTGTGAGAGAGAGACCCTTTTCTGCGCAGTAGAAAAGAGACTATTTTCTGTGCAGTAGAGAAAGAGAGATGTGATGAGATGAGTGAGTCTAGATGAGGAAAATTCCTCCTATATTTATACACAAAGTTGGTGTTTGAATAGATGTGACTATTGGGCTTCTGAGCCTACATGAGTTGTAGGTCGGCTTGATAATAATTCCATAATCAAAATAAATTCATATCTCCATGAATACTTATCGGAATCGGATGATATTTATATCAATCCTACACCTCTCAACAAGAGGAATCTAATAAAAATATTATCAGCCATGAATAAGATGACCCACATGAACTTTTTCCCTGGTTTCCAATTTTAACACTCCCTCTCAACTAGGGAGAACTTCATCTGCAATCTATCTATCAGTCGTTACTATTCATCCATCAAATGCACTGCCCTTGTATAGCCTGAACCTTGCCCTGCTCTGCTCTATATGCCTGTTCTGCTTTGTCTTGTTCTTCCCTGCATTGATCTGTATTGTTCTGCTCTGTTATGCTCTGCTCTTGCATTGTTCTGTTCTGCTCTGCTTTTTTCTGAATTATGAAGAATAAGAATTGATTGATGATGTATCATACTGACTCAAAAGTCAGTCTCAGAGTATGTACCACTAGTCCCAGACTAGTCTCAACCAACCCGAAGTCAGCGTCATAGTGAGTACAACTCCACTGGTCCCAGACCAATATCATCCTCCACTAACTCAAAGTCAATCTCAGAGTGCGTACCACTGGTCCCAGATCAGTCTCAATCGACCCAAAGTCAGCTTCATAGTAAGTACCACTCCTACCAATGGTCCCAAACTAGTATCGCAGTATCAGAGAGCGTACCACTGGTCCCAGACCATTCTCAACTAACCCGTAGTCAGCCTCATAGTATGTACCACTCTCACTGGTCCCAGAACAGTACTGCACTAACACGAAGTTAGTCTCAGAGTATGTACCACTGGTCCCAAACCAGTCTCAACCGACCCGAAGTCAGTGTCATAGTAAGGTACAACTCTTACCACTGGTCCCATACCAGTATCATTGAACCCAGATCAATGGAGGTCATCCTAGCATAGGGAGTACAATAGATACAACGATGCATCCATCGGTACTACTATGGTCCCTAACTTCATTTCCCTACGCATTGATCAGGAGAGGTACTTCCCATGAGTCCAGATGCATGGGTAGGATGCCTCGATAGGAGAAATAATCAATCTATCCTCATAGGAAGAAACATCAATCCTACTACAATCACCATGGAGGAAAAACTCATCCAGCGCCATGCGAGAAACACATCAATCCAGGCCTCACAGGAGAACACATCAATCCTGCTACAATCACATGGAGAACCATCATCCAGGCCTCATAGGGGAGAACCATCATCCTGCTACAATTAGCCCCACAGGGAACACATCAATCCTGCTACAATTTCCATGGAGAACACATCAATCCAGGCCTCACAGTAGAACACATCAATCCTGCTACAATCACCATGGAGAACACATCAATCCAGGCCTCACAGGAGAACACATCAATCCTACTACAATCGCCATGGAAAACACATCAATCCAGGCCTCACAGGAGAACTAATCATCCTGCTACATAGGAGAGTGAATCATCCTATTCCACAAGAGAGAGAATCATCTTGTCCCACAAGAGAGCAAATCATCTTGTTCTAGTGCGCACCACCAGGGGAGGGTGAGTCACCGTGTGGTCATATGTTGCTCCAATAAGAACCGCAAGCCCTCAGAGATCCCAGAGCTCAATGTATGCAACATGCAGGACCCTTGTACAAGGGTTTCTTGATGACTCCAGGTCGTTTAGAAAAATCACAAATTAGATCTTTCATCGGGGCTTTGACAAGGTGTATCAACCTGTACATCATCTTAATGTGATGGAGCCTCCTTGCTCATCAACTTACCATATCCTAGATGATGTCTATTTGCTGGAGCAATCGAAAAATATGGGATTCCTCAATAATTGAATCCCACCTCTGGTTGTTACAGAGAATCATAGTGGTATCCAATGTAAATCGAAACAGCTCACTGAAGAGCTTTTGCAACCAAAGTGCCTCACATGAGGTCATGCTAGCAGCAATATATTATGCTTCAGTGGTGCTCAAAGCCATTGACTTCTGCTTCCTGCTCATCCAGGATATTGAAGCAGATCCCAAGGTGAAATAGCACCCGCAAGTGCTCTTATGGTCCACTACACTGCCTACCCAGTCAGCATCAGTATATCCAAGTAGTCTCACATCTCCGACAGTGTATCTTAACCCATTGTGCCATGAAGATATCTCAAAAGATTCTTGGCATCAATCCTGTGAGGCTCAACAAAATATGAGCTCACAATGCTAACTGTAAAACATATGTTTGGACTAAGGTTCACTAAGAACATCAATGCGAATGAGTTTATGAAACTTAGAGGCATTTCCCAAATCTGGTCTGACATCACTACCATATAAATTCTAAAAGTTAAGATCCTCAAGGTAGTCACAGGCTTGTAGTCCATCATACCGAATCTTTCCAATATATTTATCACATATTTTCCTTGAGATAGGAAAATTTCCCCTGGCTTCTACCACACTTCAAGTCCTTGGTCCTTCATTTCAAATTTAGAAGCCAACTCCCTCTTACATTTGTGAATGAGAGGGTTTGCACCTGTTAGAAAGAGGTCATCCACATACAACACCAGTATGAGAGGCTTGTCATCTTCAACCTTAAAGTAAAGGTTAGGATCGGCTTCACTCCTAAAGAATCCCAGCTTCATCAAGTAGCTATTGATCCTCTCATAGCATGCTCAGAGTGCTTGCTTTAGCCCATAGAGAGCCTTCTTCAACCTAAATACATGATATTTTTGATCATAAATCTCAAATCCTTCGGGTTGCTCCACGTAGACCTCTTCTTTGATCAAACCGTGCAAGAACGCGGCCTTGAAATCCATCTGATGTAGGTTCCATCCTTGTGTCGTATATTTGGCAACAAGTGCAAATATCACATCATAGTCTATACCTTCCTTCTGGGAGAAACCATGAGCAACAAAACGAGCCTTATACTTTTCCGTACTTTCATCTGCTGCATGCTTTATCTTTTAAAGCCATTTAGAAGTGACAATTGTCTTGTCTTGGGGTGTAGGAACTACTTCCTAGACATCATTCTCTATAATAGACTCATATTATTTGGTCATAGCATCCTTCCATATTTGATGCTTGACGACATCTGAGAATGATGGAGGCTCATTTTGTATGATCATGCTCCTGATGGTCAGGTATCCTTGATACCTGTTAGGTTTTTTACTTTCACAGAAGGTTCCTTAGGGTGGAGCATGTCCTTCAACATCATCAAGTATCCCCCTAAGCCATGAAGGCCTCTTCCTAGAATAGGGAGGCTTAGGTGGATAAATAAGATCCATGAGTTCCTCCACATTAGGCATTGTTACATCATCTACCCATAGAGATAGTTTCCACAATCGTACGGTTATTACTTTTTGCTACACCATTCTGCTCAGGAGTATGTGGTGTAGTAGTCTCCCTCTTAATGCTAGCCTCAGATATGCTTGAGTGAACCAACTGTAATATATCAGAGGTATTGCTTTGGCTTGAGGGGAATGGTCCCCTTTTGAGCTTTCCTTGGGCACATCATGGACATACACCTTCTTTCTCTACTCGGAATTCGGGCATCCCTATCACCATTTGTCTTACATCGGGTAGAGATTTATAATTAAGGTGGCCAAAGTTCGGATTGAAGAGATGTGTCATAAGATATGACACCTAGCAGACTTCCATCGACCTGATATAATGAATCAACATGAAACCAAAGAGTAAATGCATCTTTAACATTATTTTTCCATATATGTACCTTGCCATCGCTGAAGGTTACCTTGTAGCCTTTGTCTTCCATTGCCAAGATGGACACCAGGTTATTTTTGAGGTCAGGTGCATTTAATACATCCTGAAATTTCTATCCTTCTTGAATGGTTGTCCTCTTCCTTGATTCCCAGCTCTCCTCTTACCTTTCCTATTGAATTTGTCATTCCTTTGATTGCCATTAGAGGGATTTTGATCATTGTCCCGATGTGAGTCCTTTCTATCAGGGCACTCCCTTGCATAGTGACTTGCTTTATCGCCGATGTAACATCATCCTTTTCTTCCACCCTTAGGTCCAAGCTTTCCTTTTGATTTAGTCTCGGAATTATTTCTTTTCTTAGCATGAGAAGAAAAGGCAGCAGGAGGACCTTTAGGCATGGGCATTTCTTGCTCTTCTTCCCTTGTTTCTTCTTGAATGCATCTAACCATTAATTCCTTGAAACTAGGAATTACATTATTGTTCAGAAGAGTAGTCCTGAACATGTACCATTCAGATGGTAATCCTCTAAGAGTCGTGAGAGCCATTTCCCTATTAGTAATATCCTCCCCAATAGATAGGAGATTGTTCTTGATCTTGGTTATTCTTAAGAAGTATGGTTGCATACTCTCATCTTTACCCTTCTTGATTTCCCTCAGCTTATTTCTAAGAAACAAAACTTGATTTGCATCATTAAATTTAAATAAACCCACTAGTCTATCATAGATTTCCTTGGAGGTGTTCAGGTCAGAGATGTAGACCACCAAGTGCTTGTCGATAGAGTCTTGGATGATCTTCTGTTTTGACTTCTTCGGTTTTCCATTTGTTCCATGCAGCAACGGATGCATTTGATGGAGGCTCAACAATATTGCCTTTTACATGGTCCAACACTCCTTGATCCTCAAGGGTTAGATTGATAGACATCTTCCATCTGTGATAGTCAGCTTTCTCACAGAGCTTGTCTTCGATAGGAAAGAGTGTTGAGGACCCCATCGTTCTTTTAGGGTAGCCTTGCCAATCTTCTCTTTAGTGATTTCTCTTGCTCTTGCTCGGGCTTTGTCTTCACCTCAGCTTTGATACCATGTTAAGTTATGGTATGTTCTATGCTCATAATAATTTACTTCTTTTTCTTATTATATTACACAGATTAGCAATCACATGTACATAAAGTAAAGTGCAGATAGAGCATTAAACGATCGACATAAAACAAGCCAAGACAAGAGACACAATATGTGGTGGCTAGCCAGGGACAAACCCCACAATGTGTGGGAAACCCTTTGATCAAATCTTCTTTTATCTTCAATAATTCAACAAAGATAAACAATACAATAAATCTGATTCATATCAGCAGTAGCAAACCCTAGATCAGCAGCATTATTATTAGCGACTTCATCATCAAACTAGGGCAGACAATATCTCACAAACCGACTTTCGGATCGGCTTAAGATGAAGGTCGGATGTCACTTTATTTCTTTGATGAGAGGTCGACTGTCAATTTAACATTTTATTTTTTGTTTTCTATGACAAGTAATAAATAAATCAAACTACAATCTACACAAATAAAAATGCAGAAGAATAAATTTTGGAAGACATGTTAGCACACATATTAAAATAACACAATTTGTTTTGGACAAAAGTCCCCAGAAAAACCCAACTTGGAGAAACAGGTGTAGCAGATGACAGTTTTATTATTATGCAGCAGTGAAAAATATGAGTACAATCTAGATTCCTGAAACTAGAAATCCACAGCAAGAAAATTTGGGAAAAATATTCAAGGGTATTTCCCTTCTCCCATAGGAAATATCTAGCATGACTTGCCTTCAGAAAATTGGTCATCCAAATCCTAGTGTGATCCCTTCTGCACTACCTCTGTGCTATCTCCCATACGTGTTGCTCGAAACTGCCTCTAATGACGTTTTTCTGCCTCTAGGTTTTTAGGAAATCATCTCTATAGCCTTCTGGAGCCTCTGCCCAACCTATGGAACTAAGAACGATTTTTCTCACTAGAAGATCAATCTTCCTTGTTGAAACTACTACACAAAGCCTCAGCACTACCTCTCTGGGATAACTCGGCCCTCTTGTTGCTGCCTCTCCGGATCTGGAAATATTTCCTCCAAACTCACTATCCTTTTCCCTCTCACACTTCTTCGGTCTATAGTTCTCTCTCTAACAACTCACTATTACTACATTGGAAGTTGATCTTCTCATAAATTGAACCATTTGCGTGTCTTCTTCATCACTACATCGACCTCCTCTTATAATCCTCTGTTGGAGAACCAACAACCAAGATTAAAACTTAATCAATGGATAGGATCATCTTTGGATTTATCCGTGTGAGTTTCTAGATGGTTTTCACCTTGAATTAATTAATACTAATTAATTAACCATATTCCCTAATTTTAGAGTTAGGAAATATTTAAAACTAGTTAATAATCTAATTAAGTCATTTCTAGGCAGAATTTCCAGAAACAATTTTTGGGTTTTGGAGATCTCATGTATTCTAGCCTCTCCACCAAATTTCATGGCTAGAACACATAAGATGCTTTAACAACTTACACACAAGACTATAAAGTATTTTTAAGGATAACTATGAATAAGGATTCCCTTCACCCTACACACTCATTGATAATCTTCGATCATGTCAAAAGAAATAGTGTTGACTTGTGACATGAAATATATCTTATGAGGTAAGAAGAAATGACAATAGTACATATGGATTGTGGCTCAAAGCATGTCATATCCACATATGAAAATTATGTGATCTTTATTCATTGAAGTGTGGTACATAAAATCTATGATCTTCTTTAATATTACATTGTATCTCAAAATTAAGGACGGAAGAAAGATATGTCATGAACCTTGCATTACATATAACTACTGATAGGTATTTTAAGAACAATATCTATTATGGGCACTTAGTCTTGAAATTTAATTTTCATATTAAGGAAAGAAGGAAAAATGGATCATTGTCACTAGCATTCCTTTAAATAAATTGCTCTTACAGTTCAAAAGTGGTAGATATCCTCTTCAAGCTTAGGGAGAAAAATATCTCTTGATAAAGTCATTTGTTGTCCAAATATAAATGTCTGAAGATATATTGGTTTGAAGTAATTGATTGAACCTGATTTTGTAAAGAAATTTGTGATGCCATATGCATACTTCTATAGAAAAATT
The DNA here is from genome assembly GCA_000404065.3 of Pinus taeda. Classification (NCBI taxonomy): domain Eukaryota; kingdom Viridiplantae; phylum Streptophyta; class Pinopsida; order Pinales; family Pinaceae; genus Pinus; species Pinus taeda. The sequence continues at coordinate 4,625 of APFE030609278.1, read as the reverse complement.
GCATGGGTATTTGGGTGCTAAGATCTAGTTGGTGGGCCCCAGTATTGCAGAAATAATGTTGCAACTCCTGGAACTCCCTTCTTTAATTTTATCAACCCGGTAGTTCGTAACAAACTTGGAAGCGACGGTGCTGTATGCACAAGTACTAGCTCTTGCCGCGACTGTCACTTGATCAGCTGGCACAAGTCCACTAGGAGCGTAAGCCAACTGCTATGAGCTCTTAGAAGAAGCTTTTTAACTGATGGACGAAAGCTAACTCAAAGAAGGCTAATCTACTTGCAAAAAGAAATTGGAAAGTTGAAAGCGAATGTAAACCCTAGCAAACCCTAATTTTACCAGCTAGCCCTACTGATGCAAGAAAGATGATGCAAGCTACTGAAAGAGATGTCATTGACTTCTAGGAAGGTAAAATGCATGTGTCTAAGTTACATCTATAGTAACATCTGAAAAAAACATCTTTTTGTATTTTTGAATAAGTTGTTAGAACTATCATGCATGTGCTTTAATTGTTTTTGACTGTGCAGAGGTGGATCGGCGAGAGGAAATGCTTGGAAGAACCACGAAGGTTTAGAGAGGGCCTAAGGGGTCCCTAACACCCTTATAGAGAGTTTCAAAGAGTTTGGCTATCAAGAAACCTCGTTCATGAGCTTCTACAGGAAGTCTGCAGGGGTTCTACAAGATGTTCTAAAATTTCTACAGGATATTATGTAATTTTCTACAGGATGTTCAGAAATGAGATTTTGGAGGATGGATGGAGGAAGAAAGATGAAGGAGTGGGTATGGAGGTGAGATAAGGGTGTGAGGAGGTCTAGGTTTTGGTGGATGGAGCTGAGGAGTGATAAGGACGGTTAGATTTGTTCAAGGAGAGACAAGGCAATGCTACACAATAATATGGAAAGTAGGTCAACGTGAGGGAATGTGGAAAAGGTAAGGCAAGGATCTGAAATGGATGATGAAGCAGGTAGGTTGGATGGGGTATGGGTAGATGGAGAAGTATGATAGGTGCTCTGCAAGTTATTTTTCAAACTGAACAAACAAGGACTTGGAAAATCAAAGACCTATCTACGTTAGCCTATTCTAACCTAGATAACAACAAAGAAATGGAACAGAAGTTTATTTTCAATGAAATAAGATGAAATAACTATGCAACTAAGTAATCATAAACCTAAGCATGCCATCAAAACTGAGATCAAGTTTGACAACTAAGAATCCAACACTAATACTTGCATGGTGAAGAAAAGACAATGTTTTTGGTGGCAACAAAGTCACATTGGTCCCAACTCATGATTCCACTGAGGGGGAGGTGAGATCCAAGGTGCTTGGTGGCCTTTTTTTGAACATATTCTCTATTATTAACCTATCAAATCAATCTAAACATATCAATCCTTTTTTTAATCATCAAAAGCAATCTAAATAACAAAACAAGATTTAAATCTAAATAGCAGATTTTATTCTAAGAATGCAGCAAAAACACATAAAGGTAAACAAAGGAGGTACTGGGCACTTGAGATGGGCCCAACCCTAAGAGCTACAACCTTCTAAGAGAGATTAGAGCTGGTGCAAAGCTGGATTCATATTTATTGCTCAAGAAATAATAGTTACATCAAAAAATTTCCACAAGGAAAACTTGAAAATGTGCTGAAATGCAGAGCTAAAATACTACCTAAAAAATGACTAAAATCGAACTACAAACTAGCTAACTTCTGCCTACAAAGTGACTAACTACTGGCTAACCCAAATGAGGCCCTAAGCCCTCTTATTTATACAAATTGAGGACCACAACAGTCCTCCTAAACTTTAGGGACTCGGCTTCCCAAAACTTGCAGTTAACAACAGTCCTACTTGACTTGCTTGGCGGCCCTTGTGATAATCGATTTGGTGGCCCTTGAACTCTGAGCTGATGGTGGAGAGTTCGAGGTAAGGGCCCATAAATGAAGGGGACACCTTCCTAAAAATCCTCTCTACGAATTTGGCTACCAAGTGCCCATTTAAACCTTTGATTTTGTCTCTAAATTAACCAAAATGACTACACAAAGCACACATTAGACTTGTTGGCATAATGACTAACCCAATTCACTCTATTAGCATAAATATAATAAAAAACATGCAATAAACTAATGAGAATGGTGGATTAAGTCAAATTAGGAGGTTGAATGAGCCCATATAATTATTCATTTTTGGGGCTCATCATCACCCCCCTACTGAAAGTGTTGCTCATCCTCTGAGCAACTAATATATCTCCTCCTCTTTGATGGCCTTGGTGGCCTCCCTATCATGCCAAGCTCCTGAAGTGATGTCCTCTTCTCAGTCATGAAACCATGTTTTTCTCTCTGCTTCTTCCCACTGCCTGTGCTCCTTTTCCTATAGAATTCTCAGCTTCCTGTAGAACTGTCTCAGCATCCTGTAGAGAGGCCTTTGTGTCCAACATTTTCATTCTTTCTCTCTAGGTGGATGTCTTCAGGCTTCCCCATTCATAGCTGATGGATATCTTTGAAGCAGGCTCTTCCTTTTGTTTAGCTTTTGTGTCCTTAATGACAATTTGCTCCTTTGACTGTGGTTTGGGTCTGCCCACTTTATCCTCACGCTCCTTCTTGCCTTAATATACAGGGAAGGCTCCCTCTTTCACTTCCCTTTCTGCTTTGGAGATGCTTAGGGTGGCCAGCACAGCTGCCACCTCCCTGGCTAAAATCTCAGGCAATTTTCCCTTTTTGTTCCTCTATTTCTAGACTTCTTGTAGAAAGTCCTGTGCTGACTGTTTTTTGGCTTCCTGTAGAAACGATTTTCATGCTTCCTGTAGAAACTGTTTTGGTCTACTTAGCTGGATGTGGCTCTTCCTCCTTTTTTCCTCTTCTTTTTTCTTCTCTACCTCTGTTAGCTTGCTTCCTCACGCTCTGTTTTGACTTTCTTCTTATCTTGTTTAGCTTTTGCCTTCTCTGCTGTAGTCTTTTTCTTTTCTGTTATTCCTTTTTTTTCCCCTCTGTTTGAATGATTTGTGCTCCCTCATCATTGATTTTTTTCACATTCTTTAGGCTTGATTCTTCCCTAGAATTGCATCACTTATTTTGCATAAACATGCAACAAATAAAACTGTTTGTTTTCTTCTTCTCTTGAAGCCAAAAATTTTGCAAAAAAAACGTGTTTTCTTCTAGAAAGATAGCTCATTGCCCCTCTTGTAAACTTGTTATTGCTCCTGGAATTTTCATGTTTTTCACAACAACAACTTCCAATTTTTTCTCTCTTCAAACTTTTCCAACCCGAATTTGCTTCTTAGTTTTTGAAAAGAAATCAATTTCTTTGACAGATCAGAGAACAAATAACATAGTTTTTTTCTTCTAGAAAGTGGACAGTCTTGCAAATTCATTCTTTCACACAGTCTTAGTTCCTATGGTTGCATCTCTCTTTTTAGAAGAAGGTGAGAAAGAAGAAGCCAAACTTCGAATGCAGAGGGAAAAAAGAACTGTGTAGAACTTAGAAAATATGCAAGCTGACTTTTCACCTTTTTTCAATGTGCAGACAGACTTTTCCTCTCATTTTTTAAATTTAATTCTATGTTCAATTCACCATTTTGCACCAAAAAATCATGCACAACGAAGTTTCCCCGATCCTACCTCGTTTGGAGCTTGAAATTCACCAAAAATCCCAAGTTTTCTTTCTGCATGGTTGTTTTCTGCTTTCCTATAAAAGACTTCCTATAGAACAAAACTGTGCTTCTTGTAGAGCCCGATAGGCGAGAATTTAAAAAAAAGGCAGAAATCTCAAGAAATCAGGCAGGAATCTTGCAGAGGACCACTAGTTAACTGATCTGGACGTGGTGGACGCGTGCTCCAGTTGTGACCGTAGTTGAACAGAGGGTGGTGAGAGTCAGTCGAGCATTTTTGTAATTGCTGCGTGATTTGTGGTGAGGGAATGAAGTGGCCAGCTGTACGTGGCCACATGTAGACGGTAGTGTTGTTCATAAACTGTATGCTTTCCCCCTATAATCACTGCCATCACTTGCACTGAGGTTTAAACGGCCAACACTCCCTCTTTTTTTTAATTTCACGTGAGTTGTCTAACACGTACGCTTCATGATTCCTAGCTGAGCGCTAGAGAATTGGACAAGGAACTATTGGCTTAATCCCACCACTTCATTCATTATGCACTTTCAAATCATATTGATGCAAATATAGGAGCTGGTTTAGACACATACCTGCAAGTCGACGTGCTGCTGGGTCCGTTTCTGCTGATGCATGCTCATATTCCGTTGTTGCATGCCTGGATCATTTTCGTTATAAGATTTTTGCTGTCTGATATGTGGTTATTTTTCTTGTGCAGGTATCCTCTGGCCGGATCTAGGCTGCATGAGTTCATTTCCACATTCAGATCTGCACCCTTATGTTGAAAATAATACTGAGAGGGGGGGTGAATCAGTATTATCTAGTTCTTTTACCAAATCTTACTTATTTACACTTTGAATTATTTTTGCATATCAGTACCATAAAATAATGAGCATGCACAAGAAAAATAGACATTCACATCAAAGAACACCAGATATAAGGTGGAAACCCAATGTGGGTGAAAACCACCTGCTGCAATATGTCTTTATCTTCTTTCAAATTAGAAACTCCTTTTACAATGGTCTTGTA